>MU777303.1:0-45358 GCA_026770625.1 Nicotiana glauca | reverse complement strand
ACCAAAAATAGAAATTAATTACTCTTTAATTTTAGAAAAATCAGAAAATTAAAGGGAAAATTAAAAGAAAATACAAAGAAAATACAAGGGAAATAAATAAATAAATACAAAAAAAGTAAAATAAAAAAAAATATATAGAAACGAAAATAGATACACAAAAAATACGAAAGTACAAAAATACAATGTATAATGAAAATAATACAATACAAATTGGGCCAAATACAAAATACAGTAGCCCAAGTGATTAAATACACTGACCAGGCCCAAAAGAAAACAAACCCGGTCTGCCTATAAACCAAAACCACACCGTCCAAAGGTAATTTAATATGGACCATCGATTCATTTGATCAAACGGACCAGAGTAACGGTGGCTTAATAAATAAAACGACGTCGTTTATCTAAAATAATCAGGGCCATTCATTTGGTTCATCTAACGAATGAAATTCAAGTCTTCATTTAATCACACGACGTCGTGTGATAAGAAGTGAACCCTAGCCATTCGTTTAATCAATCCAACGGTCCCAGATCATCCAAGGCTTTTAAATACATAAAAACATTACATATCAGTCATTATACACCTTCGTCTCTAAGATTGGAAACCCTAGCCGCCCTAAAATTCTCTCAAGCTCCTGCCGGAAACCTACCGGCGGGAAACATTACCTGCTCCGATCAAACTACTACGAACACCCCTGAACCACCATGAACTCCTCTTTCACCCTATCTATCTATTTTCCTTCAAAACAGACTCAAACTCGTCGAATATTGAAAAACAAGTCGCCGGAACCCTAGCCGGCGACCACACTTTTTGAACCAGGGTTCACCATTAACACCCCAAGACTGTCTCTTCACTCTCTTCAACCTTCACTAGGTGGAATCCCTCGAATAAGCCTTAAACCTCTCGAATATTGAAAAGTGTGTCGCCGGAACTTTATTCCAGCAAACACTCTCAGTCCAGAAAACCATCCTAATAAACCCATGCTCCTGTCCTCAAGAGTCTTGGCAAAAGACTCGATAAGACTGCTAAAGAATCAAGAACAACAAAGAAATTAGCTTCTATGCCGGAAAATCAAGAAAAAAAAAAGAGAGGAGAACAAGGAAAGAAAAACGAAGAAAAGAAGAAAATAGAAAGAAAGAAAGAAAAACACACGAAAGCTAAGTACCCAAACCCCATTTTCTCTGCTTGTGTTTTCTGTTTCTTAAACTTCTTCTACCCCTTCTGTTTCCCAACCCATGAGTACAAATAAAATCCATTATATGCTCAGACCTCTCTGTTCAAACATGAAAACCTGACCATGTGCTTATATGATTTCTGATTTGAGTCATTAGTCAAAATTGCATGCTTTATATCCGTTTAAATTTCTTACCTGAATAGATTTAATTCTACTTAAACGATTCTGTTAAAGGATTCAACCTATATCCAATTTGTCCTATGAGTCCTGTTAATCGAATGTTTAATCACTATTTGGCTATATCTGTAAGATGTTTAAAACTGGTCTTTATTGCAATGTAATTTTTACTCTTTGACCTTTTCTGGATTTTTGATTAATTAAAAGGGGTCTTGTTAGTTACTTGGTCATAAATAGAGTCATATCTGCAAAAGTGTTATTACTGGTTTGCTTAAAAATGGCTATAATGAAAAGTTTACTTAAATAGGGCCATGTGTTAAATACAAAACATAGAGACTGGTCGGGTAAAAAGGAATAGAAGACAGGGGTAGAAGGGGAAAGGATAAAGGGTATTCTGGAAATAATTTTAAAAGGATAAGGATACTAAAGACAAACATGCTTGGTTTTTATGAGATTAATTAAATAATAAAGGGTATTCTAGGTACAATAAAAGGGTAAATAGGTAGAAATCACTAGCAAGTGAGGGTAATAAAGACAATTAGGCTTAAATAGAATAAGGTAGAATACACTAGAACCTTCTAGCAAGGGTTCAAGTGTATTCACGGTTAATTTATGCATACCAAACTGAAAATATTTTAAAAGAATAGGGGTGGAAATCTGAATATTTAATTCAAATTTCCCTCTCATTTTTTTTCTATAAATAGGCCTTCTTAGGCCACCATTAAGAGGTTCAGATTTTTGGAAGTAAAAAAGGGGTTCAGAAATTGGACAAGTCTAAAAATACATAGAAATTGTTCTCAATCACTGTTTCATTGGGTTATTTGCAAGTTCGAATAAGGAACTCTTGAGTCCTGGTGTTTTCGTCTACTATTCTTCACTGTTTGATTGAAGCTATTGGATTTTAATCGAGATTTTTGATCCTGTTGCTGTGATATTGTGGTGTTATTGCTGGTTGTTGCTTGGATTCCTGCAATTTGCTGATCTTCTTCTTCCTTATCACCTTAGAACTCATTGAGTTTCATTTCAATTTGACCAGGTACACTCCTGATCTTCAAGGATGTAATTGAAGTTTCTGAAGAAATGAATGCATATTAGTTTTTCTTATATATTTTAAATTCTGTTTTATTTGTAGCTATAGAATACTTAGAAATTGTGTAATTCATTAGGAATATATTGTATAATTTGGATTTGGACTGATTGAACTATGAATTAAAGTTAGTAATTCTGTAGAAACGCTAGTTTAGAAGTTAATATAGAAAAATATGAATAGATTAGTTTAAAAAATGATCATCTAGATTTATAGGTTCAAAACTGGTTTAAATCAAATTAAGTACTGTTTAGTTTCGTTTACTTTTCTGAAATTAAGAAGTGAATATGAAATCTCAAAATACTTCTGTTGTTTAAAGTTTCTGGACTAGTGATTGTCAATAAATACTGAAGTAATCAGATACATTTGACTCATAGTGTTGAAGTGTTGAATCGGTTTAAATTTAGTATTAATTCTGAGGTTTTAGATATGAAATATAAATATAGTATGAATGTTAGTTCAGGATCTAGTCAGAAAATATGATTAACTGTACAATTAGTTCAGCCATTTCGAAGTAACGAGTAAAACCAAATAGACCAGAGTTTGAATGAATACATATATATATTTACACAATTTGACCGATACAATTTAAACATTGATAGATAAATAGAATTGGAGTTACATTTTAGTTGAAAAACTGATATTGAAGTGGTGATATTCATATAGTTTTTGCCTAATAAATGGTTAAATTTGTTTCAAACCTAGCTGATAGTCTTGACAAGCCCAGGCAGAGGAAATTGGATTCAACTGTAGGAATTCCTGAGCATAAAAGACCGAAAATTGTAATTGTAGATTGGGCTTTAATTAGCCCAGTGCCTACTGGTGCACTTCTATTGAATTAATTCAAATTCAGGGCCCAAATAATATATAGTGACCCAGATATAAACAAAAAATGACAATAATAATTGTACTGATAATTATGTTAATTAAGGAAAAAACAGTAATAGAAAACATAGTACGACTTAGGTTTTGACCTCTAAAAAATACAGTGAGACGAGCCTCGTTATAAGCTAAAGTACTCGGGGCCCTCAAATAATTGTTATAATATTTTTAGATTCGGAAGGACCGTTTAGCTAACTTCACGATCTTTCCCAAAGTAATAAGACATAGATACCATAGGCATAATTTAATATACATTCTCAAGTACGGGTGCACATTTATGTGACCCAAATCTTACTCTCAACGAAGTCGAAATGTATTTAAAGCCACAGGCGTACTGGTACGGTGTGGTTCAAAAAATGCATTTTCACAATGTTGCAATTCCTTAAAAATTGATACCGCGGAATATTAATAATGCACATAAATTGGAAAATGTAAAGAAATCAGATAAAAGCAAAATAACACAGTTGAGCGACCGTTCTAGAACCACGGAATTCGGGAGTGCCTAACACCTTCTCTCGAATTAACAAAATTCCTTATCCGGATTTCTAGTTTGCAGACTGTAACAGAGTCAAACTTTCCTCGGTCCGGGATTAAAACGGTGACTTGAGACACCATTATATTCTCAAGTGGCGACTCTGAAAAAACTTAAATAACTAATCCCGTTCCAACTGTCCTTAAATTGGAAAAACTCCTTATTATACTCATTCGTCGGGTGTAACCTGTAAAAAGGAGGTGTGACAAGGAAGACGCGGAGAAAACAACTTTCATTATGCCGTGGGGGTTGTATTTTTATAAGATGATGCCGTTTGGATTAAAGAATGATGGGGCCTCCTACATGAGGGCCATAACTACTATTTTCCATGACATTATACATAAAGAGATCGAGGTATATGTAGACGATGTCATCATCAAATCCAAGAAAGCCACTGACCACATAGAAGGTCTAAGGAAGTTTTTCAATAGATTGAGAAGGCACAATCTAAAACTGAATCCCGCCAAATGTGCATTCGGGGTTTCTACCAAAAAACTGCTTGGGTTCATTGTAAGTCGGCGAGGAATAGAACTGGATCCATAAAAGGTTAAGGCCATTCGAGAATTTCCACTGCCAAAGAACAAGAAAGAGGTTATGAGTTTCTTGGGGAGACTCAACTACATCAGCCGGTTCATAGCTCAGTCCACTGTCATTTGCGAGACAATCTTTAAGATGTTAAAGAAGGGTGCCGCCACCAAATGGACTAATGATTATCAGATAGCCTTCGACAGAATCAAGGAATACCTGTCAACGCCACCAGTTCTGGTTTCACCCAAACTGGTAGACCGCTATTGCTCTACCTTGCAGTATTGGATGGGGCATTCGATTGTGTTTTGGGACAACATGATGAAACAAGGAGAAAGGAGCAAGCCATCTACTATCTCAGCAAGAAGTTCACCCCGTACGAGGCCCAGTATTCCCTATTGGAATGAACCTGTTGTGCTTTGACTTGGGTAGCTCAGAAGTTGAGGCATTATTTCTGTGCCTATACCACTTATCTCATATCGATAATGTATCCGCTGAAGTATATCTTCCAAAAGCCCATGCCTATAGGCAAGCTAGCCAAGTAGCAAATCCTGATGAGTGAATTTGTTATTGTCTATGTGACTTAGAAGGCAATTAATGGACAAGCACTGGCAGATCATCTTGCCAAAAATCCTGTATTTTCCTGACGAAGAGGTCTCTTTCGTAGGAGAAGATATCGCAGAATCCTATGATGGCTAGAGAACGTTTTTCGATAGAGTAGCAAACTTCGAAGGAGTTGGCATAGGAGCAGTTCTAGTATCAAAAACAGGTCAACATTATCCGGTGTTTACCACGCTCTGGTTCCCGTGCACCAACAACATGGCCGAATACGAAGCCTGCATCTTAGGGCTCAAGCTAGACATTGATATAAAGATTCAGGAGTTACTAGTAATCGGGGATTCAAATTTTCTCATACATCAAGTCCGAGAAGAATGGACAACCAAAAACTCCAAGATACTCCCTTATCTACATCATGTCCAGGAGTTGAGGAAGAGGTTCGCGAAGACTGAATTCCAGGATGTTCCCAGAGCCCAGAATGAGTTCGCCAATACGTTGGCCACTCTATCATCCATGATTCAGCACCCAAATAAGAACTTCATTGATCCTATCCCGATAAAAATCCATGATCAACCAGCTTACTGTGCCCATGTCGAGGAAGAAGCAGACGAAAAAACCATGGTTTCATGACATCAAGAAATATTTGGCGATAGGAGAATATCCAGAACTTGCAAACGCTAATCAAAAGCGCACATTGCGGAGGTTATCCAATCACTTCTTTCACAACGGAGGAATTCTGTATAGGAGGACCCCCAATTTGGGATTACTAAGGTGTGTCGAAGCAAAGGAAGCATCCAGCTTGTTAGAAGAGGTTCATGTAGGAACCTGTGGTCCGTATATGAATGGTTTTGTCTTAGCCAACAAAATACTCCGAGTTGGATATTTTTGGATGACTATGGAAACAGACTGCATCTAGTATGTCTGAAAATGCCATCGCTGTCAGATACATGCGGATATGATAAAGATGCCTCCTAATGAGCTTAATGCAACAAGTTCACCATGGCTGTTCGCCGCTTGGGGAATGGATGTTATCGGACTTATCGAGCCTGCCGCATCAAACATACACAGGTTCATTCTAATGGAAATTGATTATTTCACCAAATAGGTTGAAGCAACATCATACAAGGCAGTGACCAAGAAAGTTGTGGCAGACTTTGTCTGCAACTATATCGTTTGCCTGTTCGGTATCTTAGAGTCAATCATTATTGATAATGGTTCCAATCTTAACAGTGACATGATGAAAGCAATGTGTGAAACATTCAAGATTAAGCACAAGAATTCTACAGCCTACAGACCTTAGATGAATGGAGCTATAGAAGCGATCAATAAGAACATCAAGAAGATACTAAGGAAAATGATAGAGAAACACAAGCAGTGGCACGAAAAGCTATCATTTGCTTTATTGGGGTACAGTACCACAGTTCGCACATCAACCGGGATGACTCCCTATATGTTGATTTATGGTACCAAGGCAGTCATTCCTGCCGAGGTAGAGATTCCCTCCCTGAGGATTATACAGGAAGCGGAACTTGAAGACGCAGAATGGGTAAAAAGCCGCTATGAGCAGTTAGCCCTTATAGACGGAAAAAGAATGAACGCAGTTTGTCATGGTCAATTATATCAGAACAGGATGTCCAGAGCCTTTAACAAAAGAGTCAAGCAGAGACAATTCATACAAAGGCAGTTGGTGTTAAAGAAAATTTTCCCGCATCAGGATGAAGCCGAAGGGAAGTTCTCTCCTAACTAGCAGGGACGTACATGGTTCACCGGGTACTAATAGGAGGAGCCCTCATACTTGCAGAAATGGATGGAAAAGTCTGGCCAAAGACAATCAATTCAGATGCAGTCAAGCGATACTATGTGTAGCCATTTATGATTTCTTTGTGATGTAATTTGAACTACGTCTGACCTGATTCCCGTTTAAGAGGGGATATGTAGGCAACCTTATATTCAATAAAATTTCCATTTCCTCCCCCCTATATTAGAAACTGGGACAGAATTTTGAGGAGGACCCTCAAAATTCCGAAGTTGATTTTCAGCCATTCATCGCACGCAGCCATCAGAAGCGCCAGTCCAGTAAACTAGGACAGAATTTTGAGGAGGACCCTCAAAATTCCGAAACAAAAGAGGTTGCAATGTCTTGAGCCATGTCGTAGTTATCGGTTCATCTAAAAGAAAACTATTTTCAATTATGTATTTATGGCATATTTTTTACTAAATCATGCGTAATTACTATCATTGCATTTTTTTTTTGCGATGCTACCCCAATGAAAATGATGCCGAGCTGGACAAGCGGAGTCCTCGGGAAAGCAGACTAACCTTCTCCCCTTTACAAAACTCACAATTCTCTTTGGATACATGCACCCAAGACATAAAATCATCAGATTCGATTACATACTCCTACATTTCAGGAATACAACTCTCAGAGTCATTATCTATTTACACGACATCCCTAGTAGCCACAATATAGCAATCGACTCTCAGCTATGAAGCTATCAGCGAAGAGATTTTACCATTACTTGCCTTTTATATTTTTGCTTGCATTGCATAAGGATACCTTTCTGCCTTCCGAGACTAAGCATTGTCTCCATATGCATTTCCTTGCATTGCATAAGGCAACTTTTCTACCTTCCGAGACTAAGCATTGTCTTTATCTACATTTCCTTGCATTGCATAAGGCTACCTTTCTGCCTTCCGAGACTAAGCATTATCTCTATCTGCATTTTCTCTTGCATTGCATAAGGCTACCTTTCTGCCTTTCGAGACTAAGCATTGTCTCCATCTGCATTTCCTTGAATTGCATAAGTCTAACTTTCTGCCTTCTGAGACTAAGCATTGTATCCATCTGCATTTCCTTGCATTGCATAAGGCTACCTTTCTGCCTTCCGAGACTAAGCATTGTCTCCATCTACATTTTTTCTTGCATTGTATAAGGCTACCTTTCTTCCTTTTGAGACTAAGCATTGTCTCCATCTACATTTCCTTGCATTGCATAAGGCTACATTTCTGCCTTCCGAGACTAAGCATTGTCTCCATCTACATCTCCTTGCATTGCATAAGGCTACCTTTCTGCCTTCCGAGACTAAACATTGTGTCCATCTGCATCTTCTTGCATTGCACAAGGCTACCTTTATGCCTTCCGAGACTAAGCTTTGTCTCCATCTGCATTTCCTTGCATTACATAAGGCTACCTTTCTACCTTCCGAGAATAAGCATTGTCTTCGGTTACATCGACTGAAATATTGCCAACTGTATTTAAATCTTTACATTGGCTAAAATATCACTACTTTATCTCTCTTGCATGGCTGAAATACTGCCACCTTTTATTTAAGTCCCACAATCGGCTGAAAAATCGCCATCTATGTTTACATTTTACATCGGCTGAAATATCGCCAACATTATTTAAATCTTTACATCAGCTGAAATATTGCCACCTTTTATTTAAGTCCCACAATCGGCTGAAAAATTGCTATCTATGTTTACACTTTGCATCTGCTGAAATATCACCATTATTTTTAAGTCTTGCATCAGCTAAAAGATCACCATCTTCTGCATTTCATGGGCTGAAAGATCGCCAAGTTATCCAAAGGCGTCATTGTTCGGAGGCACCATTTTCATAGCCCGAGAATGCCATGCCATGGCCAGAGGACCCCAATTTTATCTTTTGCATATCATTATTCAAAGGCATCATAGTTTGGAGGCATCATTCCCATAAGCCGAGAATATCATTTCATAGCCTACGAATCCTTTATTGTATGCCTCATGGCCCAGGATGTCATGGTTTGAGGACATCATCCTACCCATCCAAAGACAACATTCATGGCCCAATGTGAACCTGCATCACGTTTAAATTTATGCACAATATATGTTTATTTGCCGGTACACCGGATAGCAATGGCCATCACATCAGGAGCGATCCCACTCCAGTTCCCGCAGCCTATCAGTCGTTGACCATCCTTCCCAACCTAAATATCGCGTCTGTTTTTCGAAATATCAATCGGCATGTTCCGTCGACGGATCCTAAACAACATATGGCCTTATTCCTGTAAGACCAGGGATATGTAGGCAGCTCAGGAACTAGAGCTCGATCAAAATCCTTTGCAAATCATTCATTCCGGTCAAAATTGGCCATCATATATTTATCCGACAACTCCTTCATCCTTCTTGTGGCAGCTGTTGATACCTAATTTTTCTCTATCGTATTTTTCATATACAAAATACTTTCAAACTAGCATGTGTCTACATATATAAGCATGCCCAAAATTTTTAGTATTTTTTCCAAAATTTTAAGATTTTTAAAATCAATATATTGTCTATTTTAATATTGCAAAATCCAATAATTATTTTCAAAATTATTATTTTGGTGAATAATTTATTTCCATACTCATATTTATACTAAAATATAATAAAGGTGATTTTTGCACTTTTTTAAAAATTTCTTTGGTATTTTAAAACTAAAATTGCGTAAAATTGCAATTATGGCCTATATTACGATTTATGGCATTTTACAATCATAACATTATTCCCAATATTTTTAGATTAATATTTATATACTATTAATTAGTTCAGTACTTGTAATTTATTTTTAAAATCATTTTAACTATTTTTATAAAATGAAAGAGGGAAAAATTGGCCATTTAACACATAGCACATTACTATTTCAATTTTAGCCTCAATTTGACCCTAATTCCGCCCAAATTAAAAGAACCCAGTTCAAATTTTAATCTGACCCCTTAACCCGATTTTAAACCTGCCCCGCTTCCTTTTTAATCCTGGCCGTTGATCATTTTGATCAACGATCGTGGTTCTTTATTTACTTTTTAATTCCCATACTATCCCGCAAACCTAAATCATTCTATTAGATGCATCTCCTCTAAACTCCTCATATCTCAAACTCTCTCTATCCCTCTTAGAAACCCTAATCTTCTCCCACCGATTTTCACCATGTTTCACCAGAATCCATGGCATTCCAAGCCATGGGTGGCCTGTGCTCACTCTCCCTCACCATTAAACCGGGGTTACTCAAAGTTTGGAGGCCTGACTTCCATGGCTTCCTTTAGATCCATCTCAGATCTGCAAGATCTATGGCCTCTCCGGCCATCTTCCGGTGTGTTCAAGGCAATATGAGTCTCTTCGACTCAGGATTCGACTTTCCTCAAGAACTTCTCATTGTAGGGTCTTTTCTTCCATTTTTAGGACTTTTAAAGTTCTTCACTTGCTTATTTTTTTCTTAGATATGTACCATTCTTGGTCTTTGCTTGACGTTTTAGGACTTTTCCCCAAGTTTCTTTTTAAATTTATTCACATTCGATTTTTAGGGTTTCTGGAAAGAGTTTTCTTTAAAGATTTTCTGACTTTTTGTTCTCCTTTTATGTGTGTTTTATACTTGCGTGTTTATTTCTTATTGTGCGCGAGTTCATTCTCTTATTTCTCTTCTGATTATGCAAGAAGTTTTATTGTTCTTTGTTCACTTAGGTTGTTGTTCTGCGCTCTTTGCTATATGTGTTTAAGTTCATGCTCTTTGATTTTATTTCACAGTACTGAGTTTTGTTGGCATTCCTGCTAAATACTGTCTTCTGAGATGTGTTTGAATTCCAAGTTTTTCTCCAGCATGCCTTGAATAAATGTGTTTGCTATCACGTATGTTTGCCTCCCAGTAATTTCTCACCTCTGATTCTACTTGAAACCCTAAAATTTGGGGGTTTTTCTTTGGATAGATAGCACTAGGTTTTCACTTAGGAACCCTAGGTTTCCAGACTCACTGCGAGTCTGGAATCAAATTCCTACTTGCCTGCGATTCTAAAATTTTTCATTGATTAAGCTTTTCTTTTGTTTAAACTGTCTGCTTTATATATGAGGGAAAACTTCCCTTTCAAAATATTTCAACCAAGGATTGATTTTGAAATCCCTCTAATTATGCTAGTGATTCAGTACTGATTTCTTTCGATTAAACCCCTCTTTTTACTCTACTGGCTGTTGATTTTGATTCTTTTATGTAAAAATCCTAGGCTTGTGATGTCTTCCTTAAATACTTGGTATTTTGTATCTCCTCTGTGATTCTGTACCAGCGTTTGAATTATTCTTTCCTTAATTACCTAAAGTTCTTTGTGATCCGGGATCCTTTTACTAATTTACAAAACTAATACCTTATTTTTAACACTACCATTCCATCTTTCCTTAATTACTAACTATGTACTTGACCCTATTTGTGCACTACATGGTTTCCTTACCTTAAAATATTTCCTTAGTCGTTTGCCCTAGACCCCCTAATTAAGGGAGTCTAGTTGTCTTAATTGATACATACTGATTAGTTTCTATGTTTGTGCACTCTTTGCCTACATCACTTGTTTTTAAAAAAAAAACTATATAAGGACCTAGCCCTCCCTCTTACAAAGACAAACACGAAAAATTTCTCTAGCAATCGAAAAATACTGAAAATATCACTCACATACATTGAACTCACTTCTCGAGCAATACTGCTTCATAATACTGCTTTACCTGAGATCTTTTGGAGCTGCTATTTGCAATCCGGCTTTTTCAAGGCTACTTTTGTTTACTTATTTTCTTTGAAACGGGTATGTCCTTTGTTTAAATGTTCTGCTTCACCCCCTATGTGTTTACTTTACAACTTTAGGCTTCTTGTTTACTTTACTGCTTATATGCTATAATTTGTGCTTCATATCTTGTTTATTTGCTTCTAGCTCTGTTATGAACCCTTTACCTCTATTCCCCTTTTATATGCTGAATTAATCTCCTGGACTGGTAGTATCCTAATTACTGTCCAGGCCTAGGCTTGATCTACAATGGATCCAAACTCTTAATTGTTTGATTGGTAGGCTGGTCAGAGGTGTGCCAGCATCCCAATTGTTGGGCATGACCACCAGTCTACCCTGTCTCTCCCTGATCCCCTTTCCCCTTATGCACTTACACTTATTCCTAGAATCTTAAGTCCTGCCTCTCTCTTATGAGCCTTGCTTTAGGACCCCGAGTTCCCTCTGAACTTGGACATCTGAGAGCTGACCTTTCCACACTGCACTATATTCTTGATTCTGAATGTTTTGGGGTGTAAGCATTGCCCAGAGTTCCTATGAGACTCTTGGGAACTTTGACAAACTCCAAATATGAGAAAGTCTTTTGGAAATTTGATCCTGGAAGTTGATTTATCTCATATTGTTGGACCTTGAGTCTGAATTAGGCTGATTAGATGTAGTTGCAAACGCTGCTGTAATTTTTTTTTACTTCCTTTTGATTCATTCGGTTTGTAATAACTTT
This sequence comes from Nicotiana glauca, assembly GCA_026770625.1. Lineage (NCBI taxonomy): Eukaryota > Viridiplantae > Streptophyta > Magnoliopsida > Solanales > Solanaceae > Nicotiana > Nicotiana glauca. Next base: position 33,156 of record MU777303.1, on the reverse strand, counting down.
GTAGTAACTATTGGGATGGATAGTGGATAAGTGTGGGGAATGAATGCATGTGAAGAGTGGAAAGCATGCCCATAGGATCTTTATAATTCTACATTTCAGCATCTAGAAATCATGCCTATAGGACCTTTCATAATTTTGCATTTTACACATCATTAGGCAAACAACTTCAGGTTTAATAATAATCAGTCCATTTAGAAAACATGCCTATAGGATCTTTATAATTCTGTATTTCAGCATCTAGAAAGCATGCCTATGAGTCCTTTTGTATTTCTGCATATGCACACCATTAGGCAAAATAACATTAGGTTTAATAACCAATCCATTTAGCGATCATGTCTGTAGGACTGTTGTAACTATCAAAACCAACGACACGTAGAGACCATGCCTATAGGACTAAGCTAATCGAGTTGGTTTCGTTTTCAGAATCTAAAATCAGTCCCCAAAATCTGCAGATCCCTTTCTAGAATTAGTAGCCCCTTTTTAAAAAAAAAAATCGGTATACTCCTGCATTGTTAGGTATCCTGTCTATGAGTTTCACCTAGGAAAACTAGTAGACAACTGATTAACTATATCAATTTTGATAACTACATCTAGTCAAGGCTAATTCAGACTCCTAATCTAAAAAATATGTGATAAATCAGCATGCTTTAACTTTTAAGTTTAATCAGACCCTAATCAGTACGTGCAAGACATGCTAAACCATATGCTTTTTTTCTTTGATCTAAGGAGGCCTGTTTGAGCCTTATTTGTTTATTTGCTTTCCCCCATACTTGTTGTATGTGTTCTTGCTTGTCACCTTAGTATTTTTTCCTTTGAAACTATGAAGTCCAACATCCCTTCCCATTAGGATTAGTAGTCCTAAATGCCTCCAGGACTGATAGGATTGGGGCGGGTAATAGCATGCAATAAGTAACGATACCATTCCACGCTTAATACCTCAACGAGGTGGGAAGGGTAGACATGGAGATGATGGTCACATGATAACACTATACATACGACTGGCTACCGGTGTTGTGTGGATGATCCATGTATTTTACAAACCTAGGACCCTCCTTTCCCTTATACAATTTCATTATTGTCTTATCAAAGTAATTTCAGTTCTTTAAAAAAAAATTTGCATTTCAGTCCCTAAATTCCGCTTTAATTTTCTGTATTATTCTTTTCCTTCTAAGAAAAACTCTATTCATTTACTCCTCTTGTTTGATTTTCTGCATTTAGACATTCCCTTGAAACGACCATAAAACCACCTAGTCCCTAATTTCACCATGTTTATTAACCATTATGCATACCTACTTGCGGTCCTTATGTGAAATTGGCTTGTATGTTTATTTGCTTGAAAGTCACAATCGTAGCATGGCCGGGAACCACACTAGTAGATCTTGAAGGGTTCCTAACACCTTCCCCTCGAGATAATTTCTAGCCCTTACCCAAACTCTGGTTCTTTAAACTCAAACCCCTTTTAGTGTCCTAATGCACTTTAATCATTAGGTGGCGACTTTTCAACTCTAAAAAAAAACCAATTCCCAAAAGGGAATATAGTTGTCTTCCCAATTGTCGTAAACCCGATTTTTGCCTTTAAAAGGGATGGAAAAAGGGGGGCATCGACTGGAGTCGTAATGGCGCCTACTAGTGGAAGCTAGGCAAGCCGAACATTTTCACAAATTACCTTTTCCCATTTTACTTCTTTAACAAGTGTGAATCAATAATTATAAACAGCGAAAATTTAAAACAAGCGGAAGAAATGATAAACCATTTGAATATATATCCAACACAACATCTTAAACAAAAATTTACCCAAAACTGGTGTCACGCTTCACAGATAGTCTTGAATTATTACAAACAAGGTTTGAAAGATAGCTAATACACTATTTCTGAAATAATTATATGAAATAGAATGAAAGGATAGAGGGAGACGCCAAGGCCTGCGGACGCCTGCAAGACTACCTCGGAATCTCCAACTGGACTAAAGGCAGCCACCCAAGCAAAGGTCAAAATGTTGCTGCTCCAGGATTTGCACACAGTGCAGAGTGTAGTATTAGCACAACCGACCCCATATGCTGGTAATTGCCTAGCCTAACCCCGACAAAGTAGTGACGAGGCTAGGACGTGACTACCAAACAAACCTGTGCAGTTATATTATATACAACGGAAAATAAAATAGAAATATACAATTAAGTATGGGAGGGGGGAAATGTTGTGGGGGAATATCATTTACCAACATTAAATCAGGAGAAAAGCATAAAGAATAATCTAAAATTTGCGGCAGAAAGAGTAAGGAAACTGTAACCAATCAACAACCACTTTTATCCTTTATTGTTGAAATGCGCAACCCGATCCAAATCATTTATCACTGTTGCGCCGTGCAACCCGATCCAATTATAATGTTAGTGCGGCATGCAACTCGATCCAAATGTAATATTGTTGCGGCATACAACCTGATCAAAATATGATATTGTTGTCGTGCAACCCGATCACAATGTAATATTGTTACGACGTGCAACCCGATCCAAATATGGTATTGTTGCGGCATGCAATCCGATCCAAATATAATGTTGTTGCGGCGTACTGCCCGATCCCAATGTACAATTCAACACCAATCACAAGAAAAAAGTACCGGCAAGGGAACAATAAGGAAACAACACTATCCCAGCATGGGAATCGACAATATAAGTAAATACGTCCCGGCAAGGAAGTCAACTATAACGAAACTTATTCCAATATTTAACTTCATGAAAGAAACCTCAAGTAGCACCAATACTCAACCATAAGCAGCTCCCACAAGAATAATCATAATTCTTGCTCAACACAGAGAAACTAACAACTTTGGCATTTTAGTACTTATTAAAAACACAAAAAATGTCAATTTAAGACTCACAGGCATGTTGACACCAACGTATAAATACTCGTCACCATGTATATACGTGTTACTCAACAAATGGCACGTAGCAAATAGGACTCGACTCCTAATCCCTCAAGCTAAGGTTAGACCAAACACATATCTTAAACGTCCACGGCCGACTCAAGCCTCAAACACCGATTTTCCTTTAGAATTCGCCTCTAAACAACTCATATCTAGTCCAAATTGATTTAACAACATCAATAAGTGATAAAGAATTCATTTCCAATGCTTAATTATAGGTTCTCTACCATTTTCCCCAAAAATCCAAAAAACGACCCTGGACCCGCTTCGTCAAAATACGAGGTTCGGATCAAAACCCGATCGCCCATTCACCTACGATCCTGAATGTGTAATTAGTTTCGGTATCCGACCCCAAAACAAGGACTAAATTCTAATTATTCAAAAAGCCGTAACTCTACCCAAATCCCTAATTTTCTACCCTTAAGAACATGATTTAGACCTAAAAATCTAATGGGTATTAATGGAAATTGAAAAAAACGAGTTTAAGAATACATATCTATGGTTTTGTGGTGAAATCCCTCTTCAGAAATCGCCCAAGTTCAAGTTTACGTGAAAGAGTTATGAAAATTTTGAAGAATCCCATTTTTGCTACTATTTTAAATGACTGGGAAAAATAGGTTTCGCGATCGCGGCAAGGGCTATGCGATCACATTGGTTTACCATCCCATGCCCTTATCGTTCGCGTCACAAGGGATGCGTTCGCACAGAGTTAAAACTACCCAGCTCCAGACCCATCTCATATTCTATGCCTTCGCGACTGACCCAGTGCGTTCGCGTAGAGTAAATTCCCAAAGCTCCGTGTTCGCACCCAGGTCTATGCGTTCGCGTAGTGCAAACCTGCCCCCTTCCCCGTTTGTGCATTGTGTTCGCATGGATTACCATGCATTCGCATAGAGTTAAAGCATGGACACCAGAAGACAGCAAATACACCAGATTTCTAAGTCCAAAAACACTCCGACGCATATTCAAAACTCACCCGAGGCCTCTGGACTCCAAACCAAACATGTACACTACCTCAAAAACACCCTACGAACTTACCCGTGCATTTAAATCACCAAAATAACACCAAAAACTATGAATTTAACATCAAAATCATAAAATCACTTAAGAACATCAAATTTTTTAATTTTCTCAAATAAGGTTCGATTCACGTCATTTCAAGTCCGTTTCTTACCAAATTTCATAGACTCATCTTAAATTACATATAAGACCTGTACCGGGCTCTACAACTAGAATACAGGCCCGATACCATCAAATTTTATACACATTTCATTTCCAAAAACTCATAAATATTCCAGAAAACAATTTTTTTAAAAAATTCATTTCTCTGGCTTAGGACCTCGGAATTATATTTTGGTCATACGCCTAGGTCCCATATTTTCCCACGGACCCTCCGAGATCGTTAAATCATGGGTCCGGGTCCATTTATCAAAAATGTTGACCGAAGTCAACTTAAATTTATTTTAAAGTCAAAATTCATCATTTTCACAGATTTTCACATAATGGATTTCCGGCTACGCACCTGGACTATGCACGCAAATTGAGGTGATACTGAAAGAGGCTTTTAATGCCTCGAAACACAGAATTTGTTTCTAAAACAAGTGATGACCTTGTGGATCATCACATTCTCCACCTCTAAAAAAACCGTTCGTCCTTGAACGGATATAAGAAGGAAGTACCTGAGTTGGGAAAAAGACAGGGATAAAGGCTCCGCATATTGGACTCGCACTCCCAGGTCGATGCCTCAGCAAGCTGACTTCTCCATTGAATATGAACAGAAAGGAAACTCTTCGATCTCAACTGACGAACCTGTCGGCCTAGAATGGCTACTGACTTCTCCTCATAGGACAAGTCCTTGCCCAATTGGATAGTGCTGAAATCTAACACATGGGATGGATTGCCATGATACTTCCAAAGCATGGACACATAAAACACTAGATACACGACTGATAAGCTCAGCGGCAACGCAACTCTGTAAGCCATCTCTCCCACTCGATCAAGAATCACAAACGGGCCAATGAACCTAGGGCTAAGCTTTCCCTACATCCTAAATCTTATCATGCCATTCATAGGCGACACTCGAAGCAATACCCGCTCACCAACCATGAATGCCATATCGTGAACCTTACGGTCGGCATAACTCTTTTGCCTAGACTGAGCTGTATGAAGCCTATCCTAAAGGATCCTGACCCTGTCCAAGGCATCCTGTACTAGATCTGTACCCAACAACCGAACCTCTCCCGATTCAAACCATCCAAAAGGCGACCGAAACTGCCTACCATACAATGCCTCATAAGGAGCCATCTAGATACTCGACCGGTAGCTGTTGTTGTAGGAAAACTCTGCTAAAGGCAAAAACTCATCCCACAAGCCTCTAAAGTCAACACAAGCTCGGAGTATATCCTCCAAAATCTGAATGGTTCGCTTGGACTTCCCGTCCATCTGAGGATGAAACGCTGTGCTCAACTCAACCTGTGTGCCCAACTCTCGCTGAATAGCTCTCTAGAAATATGAGGTAAACTGCATAGCTAGGTCCAAAATGACAGACACGGGCACACCATGAAGACGAACAATATCCCGGATATAGATCTCAGCTAACATCTCGGAAGAATACAAGACTACCACATGAATGAAATATGCTGACTTGGTCAGCCTATCAACAATAACCCACACTATATCGAACTTCCTCTGATTTTGTGGGAGTCCAACAACGAAGTCCGTGGTGATACGCTCCCACTTCCACTCAGGAATCTCAATCTTTTGGAATAAACCACCGGGCCTCTGATGCTTGTACTTAACCTACTAATAGTTCAAACACCGAGCCACCTATGCAACAATGTCCTTATTCATTCTCAGCCACCAATAATGCTGCCGCAAATCCTGATACATCTTAGCAGTGCCCGGATGAATAGAGTATCGGGAACTATAGGCCTCCTCTAAAATCAACTCTTAGAGTCCATCCATATTAGGCACACAAACTCCATCATCTCCTATGGTAACCTGTTTGGCACCTCTGTGCTGCACCATGTTTCTAAGGACACACAAATAAGGATCATCATACTACTGATCTCGGATACGCTCAAATAAAGAAGAACATGCGACAGTGCAAACTAACACATGGCTGGGCTCAGAAACATCCAACCCTACAAACTGATTGGCCAAAGCCAGAACATCCAAAGCAAGAAGTCTCTCACCGACCAAAATATAAGCAAGACTGCCCATACTGTCTAACTTCCTACTCAAAGCATCGACCACAACATTAGCCTTTCCCGGATGATATAAGATGGTGATATCATAGTCTTTCAACAGCTTTAACCACCTTCTCTGCCTCAAATTTGGCTCATTCTGCTTGAACAAGTACTGCAGACTCTTGTGATCCGTGAACACCTCACATGCCACGCTATATAGATAATGCCTCCAAATCTTCAATGCGTGAACAATGCTGCTAACTCCAAATCATGAACCAGATAGTTCTTCTCAGGAATCTTCAACTTCCATGAAGCATAGGCAATGACCTTGCCATCCTGCATCAACATCGTACCAACTCCAATATTAGATGCATCATAGTAAACTGTATATGGCCCTGAACCTATGGGAAAAACCAGCACTAGTGCCGTATTCAAAGTTATCTTGAGCTTCCGAAAGCTCGCCTCACACTCATTTGACCATTGGAACTGGGCACACTTCTGGGTCAATCTAGTCATCGGGGCAGCAATAGACAAAAAACCCTCCATAAACCGACAATAGTAGCCTACCAAACCCAAGAAACTCTGAATCTCTTTACCTAATGCGGGTCTAGGCCTATTCTTGACTGCCTCTATCTTCTTCGGATCAACCTGAATACTCTCTGCTGATACAACATGACCCAAGAATGCAACTGAACTCAACCAGAACTCACACTTCGAAAACTTGGCATACAACTAACTACCCCTCAAAGTCTGAAGAACCACGTTCAGATGTTGCTCATGCTCCTCTCGGCTATGGGAATAGATCAAAATATCATCAATGAAGACTATTATGAGCAAATCTAAGTAAGGCCTGAACACTCAGTTCATCTGATCCATAAAAGCTGCTGGGGCATTTGTCAACCCAAATGACATTACCAAGAACTCATAATGCCCGTACCAGGTGCGGAAAGCAGTCTTAGGGGCATCAGATGCCCTATTCCTAAACTGATGGTAGCTAGATCTCAAGTTGATCTTTGAGAATACCTTGACACCCTGAAGCTGATCAAACAAATCATCAATCCTCGGCAATGGATACTTATTCTTGATTGTTACCTTGTTCAACTACCGATAATCTATACACATTCGTATCGATCCATCCTTCTTCTTAACAAACAATACCGGTGCACCCCAAGGCGAGATACTAGGTCTAATAAAGCCTTTCTCAAGCAAGTCTTGCAACTGCTCCTTCAATTCTTTCAACTCAGGTGGGGCCATACGATACGACAAAATAGAAATGGGCTGAGTGGCTGGAGCCAAATCACTGCAGAAGTCAATATCCTTATCGGGTGGCATACCCAGCAGGTCTAAAGAAAATACCTCAGGGAACTCAGGAACAACATGCACATAATCAATAGAAGGAACCTCGACACTAGAATCACGAACATATGCCAAATAGGCCAAACACCCCTTCTCGACCATACACTGAGCCTTTACATAAGAGATAACACTACGGGTAGAATGACCAAGAGCCCCTGTCCACTCTAAACAAGGTAAACCCGGCAAGGCTACGGTCACAATCTTGGCATAACAGTCCAAGATAGCGTGATAAGGTGATAACCAGTCTATCCCCAATACGACTTCAAAATTAACCATGTCTAGACGTAACAAGTCTATATGAGTCTCAAGACCCCCAATCATGACTGTACACGAACGATGGACTCGGTCTACCATAATAGAATCACCCATCGGTGTAGACACATATATAGTTGCACTCAAAGAATTACTAGGCATGACCAGATATGGTGCAAAATAAGACAACACATAGGAGTATGTAGACCCTGGATAAAATAGAAGTGAAGAATCTCTACTAAAAACCAGAATATTACCTGTGATAACTGCATCGGAAGCCTCAACCTCATGCCTAGCTGGAAGAGTATAACATCGAGGTTGAGCCCCACCATCCTGAACTACATCTCTAGGATGGCCTGCTGCTGGATGGCCTCCATCTCTAGCTCCCTGACCTCCACCTCTAGACCCTATACCCCTACCCCTACCTGGTAGAGTGGGCGGTGGAACACCTTGCATGAACCATAGCATGGGAACCCTACGGCTGCGACAGAATACCCACCAATCTTGGACAAGCCCTCTGAATATGACTATACTCACTACACTAAAAGCATCCGCCTGAGTCCTGCGACTGAGGAAACTGAGATTGACCCTGCCGACCTGACTGACCACCCCGAAAACTCTAGAGTTGGTGGTGTACTGATAGGAGCAATTGGTGCACTATAGGGCTATTGATCAAAATACTACGTATGAGAACCACAGACACCTGAAGCCCCACGAGAAACCTGAAGTGCTAGCTGAAAAAGCCCAGAAGGATGGCCTCTACCATATGAATCCCTGCCTCCAGACGAGGCATCACTAAATCTGCTTGAATGACGAGGCCTCTTGTAAGACCCTTGACCACCCCCTACGATAGAACCATCTCAACTCTCCTAGCCACATTAGCCGCCTCCTGAAAAGAAATCTGACTCCCTGTATCCTTAGCCATCTAAAGTCGAATAGGCTGAATGAGCCCCTCAATGAACCTCCTTACCCTCTCTCTCTCTCTCGGTGGGAAGTATGATAAGAGCATGACAGGCCAAGTTGATGAACCTCGCCTAGTACTGAGTAACAATCATAGAACCCTGCGAATCCAGACAAATAAAAAGTGGAAAAATCAAGCCCATTGGTCTCTACTATCCCTATGTTTCTTAGAACCTCATAACAACTGTCTAGATAATCTTGGGGATCCTCAGAAGATGTACCGCTGAAAGTAGTAGTAAAGAGCTTGGTGAACCCGTCCAATCTCCACAAAGCATCGGCAAACATAGCTGCTCCATCACCAGTCTGAGCTACCACACCCGGCTGAAATGCTACAATTTGCTGAGCTGCTGGAGTCTGAAACTGGGGAGCCGTCTGCTCCGGAGTGAGAGTAGTAAGAGTATGGGCTCCTCCTCCAGCCTGAGAGATGGCTGTTGTTACAGGAACCAAGCCTGCCTGAGTGACACTCTCCATAAGGCCCACTATATGGACCAAAGTATCCTGGAGTACTGGGGTAGCAATAAAACCCTCTAGGAACTGAGCTGGGCCCACTAGAACTGTCTGGGTTGGAACCTCATCATTAAAGTCAACTTGCGGCTCCGCCGCTGGTGCTGCTGCTCTGGGCTGTGCTCTGCCCCTACCTCGGCCTCTAGCACGTCTCTGTACCGATTTCTTAGATTCTACTAAGCTTGTTTGTGAATTGTGAGACCCATGTAACCCTAGAGCTCTGATACCAACTTGTCACGACCCGGATTCCCCACTCTCGGGAGTCGTGATGGCGCATACTAGTGGAAGCTAGGCAAACTGACTATTTCACAAATTACCTTTTCCCCATTTTACTTCTTCAACAAGTGTGAATCAACAGTTATAAACAATGGAAAGTTAAGACAAAAAGAAGAAATAATAAAATATTTGAATATATATTCAATACAACATCTTAAGCAAAAATCTACCCAGAACTGGTGTCACACTTCACAGACAGTCTAGAATTACTACAAACAAGGTCTGAAAGATAGGTAATACACTGTTTCTAAAATAAATATATGAAACATGATGAAGGGATAGAGGGAGACGCTAGGGCTTGCGGACGCCTGCAGGACTACCTCGGAATCTCCAACTGGACTGAAGCAGCCACCCAAGCTAAGGTCTGAATGTTGCCGCTCCGGGATCTGCACACAGTACAAAGTGTTGTATCAGCAAAACCACCCCCATGTACTAGTAAGTGCGTGCACTAACTCCGGAAAAGTAGTGACGAGGCTAGGACCAAACTACCAAACAAACCTGTGTAGTTATATCATCTATAGAGGAAAATAAAATAAAAATATACAATTAAGGATGGGAGGGGGGACATGATGCGGGAGAGTATCATTTACCAATAGTAAATCAGGAAAAAACATAAAGAATAATCCAAAATTTGTGGCAGAAAGAGTAAGGAAAATGTAACCAATCACCAACCACTTTTATCATTTATTGTTGCGGCGCGTAACCCAGTCCAAATCATTTTTCACTGTTGCGGCGAGCAACCCAATCCAATTATAATATTGTTTCTGCATGCAACCCGATCCAAATGATATATTATTGCGGCGTGCAGCCCGATCCAAATATGATAGTGTTGCGGCGTGCAACCCGATCCAAATGTAATATTATTGCGGTGTGCAACCCGATCCAAATATGATATTGTTGCGGCGTGCAATCCCATCCAAATATAATGTTGTTGCAGTGTGCAACCCAATTACAATATAAAATTCAACACCAATCACAAGAAAAGAGTCCTAGAAAGGGAACAATAAGGAAACAACAGTATCCCTGCAAGGGAATCGACAATATAAGTTAATACGTCCCGGCAAGGGAGTCAGTTGTAACAAAACTTATTCCAACATTTAGTTTCACAAAATAAACCTCAAGTAGCACCAATACTCAACCATAAGCAACTCCCATGAGAATAATCATAATTCTTTCTCAACACAGAGAAACTAACAACTTAAGGCATTCGTAGTACTTATTAAAAATACAATAATGTCAATTTAAGATTCACGGGCATGCTTGACACCAATGTATAGATACTCGTCACCATGCCTATACATCGTACTCAACAAATAACACGTACTGAATAGGACTCGACTCATAATCCATCAAGCTAAGGTTAGACCAAACACTTACCTCTGACTTCCACGGCCAACTGAAGCCTCAAACACCACTTTTCCTTTAGAATTTGCCTCAAAACAACTCGTATCTAGTCCAAATTGATTTAACAACATCAATAAGTGATAAAGAATTCATACCTAATGCTTAATTATAGGTTTTCTATCATTTTCCCCAAAAAGTCAAAAATTGACCCCGGACCGGCTTGGTCCAAACACGAGGTTCGGACCAAAACCCAATCACCCATTCACCCATGAGCCTGAATATGTAATTAGTTTCGGAATTCGACCCCAAAATGAGGTCTAAATTCCAATTATTCAAAAAGCCCTAACTCTACCCAAATCCCTAATTTTCAACCCTTAAGAACATTGTTTAGGCCCAGAAATCTAATGTGTGTTAATGGAAATTGAAGAAAACAAGTTTAAGAATATGTACCTATGGTTTTGTGGTGAAATCCCTCTTCAAAAATCGCCCAAGTTCGAGTTTAAGTGAAAGAGTTATGAAAATTTTGAAGAATCCCATTTTTTGCTACTGTTTTAAATGACTGGGCAAAAACAGGCTTCGCGATCGCGGCAAGGGATATGCGATCGCATTGGTTTCCTGCCTCCTTCCCTTTTGGTTTGCATCACAAGGGATGTGTTTGCATAGAGTTAAAACTGCCCAACCCTAGTCCTATCTCCTATTCTTCGCCTTCGCGACTGACCCGGTGCGTTCGCGTAAAGTAAATTCCCAAAGCTCTGCGTTCGCCCCCAGGTCTATGCGTTCACATAGTGCAAACCTGCCCCTTCCCCGTTTGTGCATTGCGTTCGCATAGAGTAAAATCCTGGACACCAGAAGATAGTAGATACACCAGATTTCAAGTCTAAAAATAATCTGATGCCTATCTGAAACTCACCCGAGCTCTTGGGGCTCCAAACCAAACATGTACACTACCTCAAAAACACCCTACTGACTTAATCGTGCATTCAAAACACCAAAATAACACTAACAACTATGAATTTAGCAGCAAAATCATGAAATCACTTAAGAACATCAAATTTTCTAATTTTTTCAAATAAGGTCCGATTCACGTCATTTCAAGTCTGTTTCTTACAAAATTTCACAAACTCATCTTAAATCACATATAAGACTTGTATCGGGCTCCATAACCAGAATACAGGCCCGACACCATCAAATTTTAAACACATTTCATTTCCAAAAACTCATAAATATTCCAAATAAAAATTTTCTTTAAAAATTCATTTCTTGGGCTTGGGACGTCAAAATTTGATTTCGGGAATACCCCAAGTCCTATATTTTTCTTACAGACCCTCTAGGGACCGTCAAATCACGGGTTTGGGATCCGTTTATCCAAAATATTGACCGAAGTAAACTTAAATTCATTATAAAGTCAAAATTCATCATTTTTCACAGATTTTCATATAATGGCTTTCTGGCTACACGCCCAGACTGCTCACGTAAATCGAGGTAATGCTAAAAGTGATTTTTAATGCCTCAGAACACATAATTTATTTCTAGAACAACTAATGACCTTTTGGATCATCACACCTGCCTGGATAATAGAGTCAGTTTTTAATTTTTTTAGGTTGGTAATCATATTTTTCCTTGAGTTTGGGGATCCCGCCTGGAGAATAGGGTCCGTTTTTACTTTAGTCAAGCTTAGGTTATAGTTTTCCTCATGCTCAGTCTCATATATAGGAGACACACTTCCTAGTCTGAGTCTTTCTTGTTATACTTTCTAGGAGACGCACTTTCTAAATTGAGATTTCACCCCTAGGAGATGCACTTCCTAGTTTAGGTCATTTAACTTAATTCCTAGGAGACACACTTCCTAGTTTGAGTCACTGAGATTTTACTCCTAGGAGACGCATTTCCTAGTCTGAGTCTTTCAAGTTATACTTTCTAGGAGACACACTTCCAAAATTGAGATTCCACCCCTAGGAGACACACTTCCTAGTTTGGGTCATTTAAGTTCATCTCTAGGAGACACACTTCCTAGTTTGAGTCACTGAGATTTTACCCCTAGGAGACACACTTCCTAGTTTGGGTCATTTAAGTTCATCCCTAAGAGATGCTCTTCCTAGTTTGAGTCTTCAGCTCTAGGAGACGCACTTACCAGTCTATGTCTTTTAGGGTATACTTTTAGGAGATGCACTTCCTAGTTTGCTTCATTCAAGTTCACCCGTAGGAGACACACTTCCTAATCTAGGCCTTTCAGGTTATTCTTTTAGGAGACGCACTTCCTAGTTTGGGTCGTTTGAGTTCAACCCTAGGAGACACACTTCCTAGTTTGGGTCATTCATGTCTTATTTTTAGTAGACACATTTGCTTGTCAAATTTTCTTGGTTTTATTGACAGGAGACACACATCCTAGTCGAGTATTTAGTTTTACTCTCATCATTGCATCAATAGCATATGTGATTTATAGTTTTCTTAACAACTTACAAATACTCCTAGTGCAAATTGGGGCAGAAAATGTTGTTCGTTTTATTATTTTGATTGCAGGAACCCACTTGGAGAAGAGGGTCAATATTTCAAAAATCGGTTTTAAGTTCAAATCAAAGTACCAGAAGCTCGGTTGAAGAACAAGGTCAAATTCCAATTTTTTTCAAGATCAAGCAGGAGGATCCCGCCTGAAGAATAGGGTCAACTAGTCAATTTTCAAGTTCAAGTTTGAGAAGCATCAAGAGCCCGCCTGAAGAACAAAGTCAACTTTCAGTTTTGAAGTTCAAGTTAGAGAAGCATCAGGAGCCCGTCTGAATAACATGGTCAACTTTGAGTTTTCAAGTTCAAGTCAGAGGCGGCAGGATTCCTCCTGAAGAATAGGGTTAACCTCCAGTTTTCAATTCAAATCAGATGTAGTACGAGCCGCTTGAAGAACAATATTTGCAAGCTCAAGTCTACCTCAAGTTCAAGTTTATTTCAAGTGCAAGCAGCAGGATGCCCTCTTGAAGAATAGGGTCAACTTTCAGTTTCTTCAAATTCAAGTAGCAGGATGCCCACCTGAGAATAGAGTGAATTTTTAGTTTCATGTTGAAGGATCAAGTGGCGATTCAAGGAAGATTCAAAACAATAAGTAGATAGGATCTTGTATTTTAATTTTATTTTTGCAATAATTTTTGCTTTCAATTCATGATGTAATGACAAGGATCACAGACCGGAGCCTCGACGAAATGTCACTCGACACTCTCATCCTCTTCACGTACTCCATCACTTCATTCACTTCCGAACTACACGTGTCCTGATTCCTTTATAGCCAAAGATATGTAGGCAGCTCAGATAACTGGGCTAGGTCACAATCTTTTGTACATTTTTGTTTTTTTAATAAGTGTCGGGTCAGAAATCAATTACATTACTTACTTGATTCTTTGCACTTCGTGTTTCCAAGCAAAGAGGGGCAGCTTAAAGCACGTAATATTTGAACCATCATATTTTTGGGCTATTTTTAGTGTTTAAGATATTTATTTAACTTAACTTTAATTTTTATGGAGTTTTAGTCAATTTTTACTTCAAATTAAAATTTAAAAACACAAAAATACTTTCATCTTTGCTTTAAGGTCAAGTAGTATATCTATGTTTATAGTATTTTAATTTTACCATGACTTTAGCCTATTTTCTCTACTTTTTACTTTATTATAACCTTTGAAAATACAAAATAGTTTTACTTTAAATACTTAGTTTTTTAGTAGTTTATTTTAATTAATTAAGAGTAATTTTATATTTTTATAAATACATTCTATTATTCTAGTCTACTTAGCCCAACATTAAAACTCAACCAGATATGGACCCAACCCAATTTCCTACATTCAAGCCCAATCCCTTAACCTTAATGTCACGCCCCAAAACCGAGGGACACGACCAGCGCTCAACCGGAGGACCCCAGTCAAGCGGACCTAGAATTGCCTTTCCTATCCCACGCGTTACCCCGTGATTCTAATATACATTATTCTTTTGAAATAGCAATTTAAGACTTAATCATAAACATACAACTGGAGTTCATTTCTACTTTTTATCATTTCCAACATTTGATACCAAGTGCTTGCAAAAATACATACAACATTTACCAACGTGGAACACAATTCCGAACCGTACAGTTACTACCCAAAATACTTTTATACACCACCCACATTGTGTCTACGGAGCCCCTATGAATACTAGGAACTCAACCAACACATGCCGGAGACAAGGCCCCGACTATACCTTACAATACACAATAAACTCAAAAGAAGGTGGCGTGAATCACAAATGACCCCAAGAGGAAGTGAGGCTCACCAATGCAACTGATAGGATGGAGAGGAGGCACTACTGACGATGGGCTGAATTACCTGCTTTAAAACCACCTACAATAATAACACGAATGTAGCGTCCCCGGCAAAAGGGACGTCAGTACATTTGAATTGTACTGGTATGTATGAAAAAGCTTTACCCTATGTAAACTTAAACCATACACAAGTAACGATCAGTAATAGAATCAACAATCAAATATACATGAAAGGTACAATCATGCCAAACAAGTTTACAATCTCTCTTTTTCCCCTTCAACATTTTCACATCAATGATTTCACAATCTTTTTCATAATTTTATTTCAATAGTGATTTCGATCACTTTTTCACCTTTATACCTCGGCCACCCTTATCACCACAACCCACACCTTATTACATTGTGTTGCGGCGCGCAACCCGATCTCACCGAACAAGTTACAATTCACAAACATCACAACAACAACAATACACATAGAACAACAACAACAATAACAAAGAGCAACCATAACAATTCACTAGAATTTCTGTAGCCATCAATATCATTTCCATCATATTCAACAACTCATATGAAATTTAAGTCACCACAATAATTAGCCACAACAAGTCAAATATGTTATTATCATAGTTGTTCCAATTGCATCATTTATGATTTCCTCACATCATTTGTTTCTCAGCTTTTACCACATAACACTTTCACAGTCACATTTGGTTTATTGCCAATTACTTACACCATTATATTGGGAAAACATAACCAAGAACGTTCAAGACATATTAATCACAAGAATTCATGAAATAGCCCATCTTGCCTTAACACCCGTGAAACAACCAAAATTCACACACAGTTCACATAAATAACACGTACCAATTTCTCATGCTCCAAACAAGGTGACATTACAAAGGTTAAAGTTAGCCATACATACCTCAAATTCGCCCCTTAATGATACTATAAGGATCCAATATAATTAAGCAACTTCAATCTACAATACAACATTCAATAGGGCCAATATTAGTAATAAATTCCATAACTTATGCCATTTAGGCATATTGTCAAACACCTTATAGGTATATATATTTACACCTCATAACTATAGTGTTGGTTCATCCAACTATCACCATTAACCAACAATTCACCCTACCATCATTCCTAACCAATTTATAACATCCAACAACATATAAATATATATGACCATTCATTCATACCCAACCATCAACCTTCTTAATTAACTTATTTCACAATCTATACAACCAACACAACCTAGGTTAGGCACTTATGGATTTCAATCATCATCCTATGAGTTCTAATTTATTTATCATACATAAATAATCACCATAGAGTAGTTGGATATGATAGACATACCTCTTGTAGTAAGAATTTTAAGAGTCCCCACTTGTGGTGTTCTTGATAAATTCAAGGATTTAAATGGAAATATATGGATTTTCAAGATCAATCCATGTTAATATAAGTTTTTAGGAGTAGTAATCAACTCAAAATACTCCAAAAATCTTACCTTGGATCATAGAATTGAAGAGTGGGACGGATTCTTTTTGAGAGAGCAAGCCCTTGCTCCAAAAATGACTTGGGAACCCTCTAGACCGGGTCTTGTGGTTTTTAAAGGTCTCCTACCAGCGTGTTCGCGCGTGAGTTCGCGCGTATGTTCGCTTGTGGGAGGCAGAATACTCCGTAAACTGCGCGTCTTCACGCTAGTGGTTGCGCTAGTGACACCTGCCGAGTAAAATGGTCATAACTTTCTGTATGCACCTCCAAATAACGAACGGTTTATTAGGTTGGAAACTAGACTCAAAGAGCTTTAATTTGATAGGTTGTTCATCACACAAATCTTTATATAACTGGAGATATGATCGTCCAAAGTGAGGTCTTGTGTGCACTCATTTACATCTTTCGTCTAATATGAAATTTTCCAACTTGGCTTAGACTTAGGCCTCTCCTTAGATCCCAATTCACTTGTAATTAGACTTATACACATATTACCATATCCAATTGATATCCATTATACATGAATCCTCATTTTGATACAAAATAAAATAATTAGCCTTCCTTGGAATCTCAAAATCTTAAATTACTTAGCAAAAATTTTCCGGGGCTTTACATTCTCCCCCATCTTAGGATCATTCATCCTCGAATGAGAAGTGGAGTCAATCCGCAGATACTTTGCTTAAATCATCTCTTTTCTCACACATCTTTAACTACCAAATTTTGACTAATTCCCAAATTCTTCAGAAATTTCGGCAGAGTTTCCTTTGTAATTAGGCCTATCTACCTGTCAGAGAGCCCTCGAAACATATTTATATGCACCATTACACAGTTTCTATTATCCCTACAATTGGTATACAATTCATTACCTCAATAACCTGTACATATTCTTACACTTTAAACAACTTACACGTAGTTCATTCTCTTTACGCCACAAATTTCATATGGTTCAACTAATGCCATTTCCTTGCACACAACTGGGTCACTTCAATGAGCCTCATACAATCCAATAACTTTAACATGCCAGAAATGCTTCAATTAACCATTACCAATCTACACTATCATTAATCATTAACCTACCACATAAGTTTAACAAAATTTTCATTTATTTCAAGGGTTGCACATTAACCACATAGCAACAACGTTTGCAATCTGGCACACATTGGGAAGTTACAACAATAAGGCAAATTTCGGGAAAATGGGGTGCCTTTGTATAAATCTGAACACTACCTCAAATTGCTTGAAGACAATCGTTCGCAACTACTAGACTTGTTCGAATAGATGGGGATATTTCTCTTTTATTTCTTTTTCCGCTTTCCACATGGCTTCCTCAAGTTGTTGGCTTCACCACAATACTTTAACTGAAGCAATTTCCTTGTTTCTCAATTTTCGGACTTGCCTATTAGAAATAGCAACCGGAATTTCTTCATACGATAACTCTTCATTGACCTCGTTAGTCTCAATTAGAACGATGGTGTATGGATCCCTAACTACGTTCTTTAACATAGACACATGGAACACCGGGTGCACTAATGACATCTCAAAGGGCAATTCCAGCCTATAAGCAACCTGTCCTAACCTTTGAGCGATCCGATATGGACTGATATACCTTGGGCTCAATTTCCCTTTCTTCCCAAATTGCATGACTCCCTTCATGGGAGATACATTAAAGAACACCCAATCATCTACTTGGAATTCCAATTCTCTTCGACGCACGTCTGCATAGGATTTCTGACGGCTTTGAGCAGTTTTCATCCTCTCCTGAATGAGTTTAACTTTTTCCATAGCCTGATGCACAAGATGTGGCCCTAACAGTTCTGCTTTACCAACCTCTAACCATCTAATCGGAGATCTACACCTCCTTCCATACAATGCATCAAATGGGGCCATCTGAATACTTAGCGTGAAAGCTGTTATTGTAAGCAAACTCGACAAGCGGCAAATGGTTGTCCCAACTACCTTTGAAAGCTAGAGCACAAGCTCACAACACATCTTCAAGAGTCTGAATAGTCCGCTCTTCCTGACCGTCATTCTGCGGCTGAAAAGACGTATTGAGATTTACTTGAGTACCCAAACCTTTCTGAAATTTCCTCCAAAAGTTTACTGTGAACTGAGCCCCGATCCGAAATAGTAGAAACTAGAGTGCCGTGAAGTATGACTACTTCCTTGATGTACAACTGAGCATACTGTTCTGCAGTATCGGTGGACTTGATTGATAAAAAAGCGAGCTGATTTCGTGAGTCGATCTACAATTACCCAAATTGAGTCGAACTTGTGTGTAGTGCGCGGTAATCCCACCAAACAAACTCCATAATGATCATTTCCCATTTCCACATTAAAATTTCTATCCTTTTTAACAATCCTCTAGGCCTTTAATGTTAGGCCTTAACTTGCCGACAATTCGTACATTTTGCCACAAAGTCCGCTACAACATTGGATTTTCCCGGGAGATATAGAATATCGATGTCATAACCTTTGAGTAACTCCAACTATATTATCTTCCTCAAATTAAATTCTTTCTATTTGAAATTATATTGAAGGCTCTTATGGTCCGTGATGATATCAACATGGACCCTATACCAATAATGGTGCCAAATCTTTAATGCAAATACCACTGCTGCAATTTCTAAGTAATTTTTTTCCTTGATTCTTGAGTTGCCTGGAGGCATAAACTATCACCTTAACACGTTGCATCATTAGTGGAACATCTTTATCATATTCCTCTTACATAAGGCCTCCCACGAATTGAGTTCTACTATAATTTCCCTGATATGGTTACAATCTCATGTGAATAATTGCTACTAACTCTTCCAAATTCTCAACAAAAGATATCAATAAATGAGTTTTCTCATATGACCTTTTGTCTCACATGAATAACACCTGCTAACTTGCACGCATACCCTGATAACACCATCATGCATCAAATATAAGGTAACATTGTGCTCCGACTTTTCTTATCCAACCTCTTCTCCCCATATGTGCCTTATAGAATTTAAGAAACCGCAGTACTTCCCACGTGAATATTCTCACAATCCCTATTTATAGTTAAACACTTCCCAAAACACATATCAACACCCTTTATATGTATATAATTTAGGAAGGGTCACTGGCCCGAGAAGGGCATTCTCTGAAACTTACGATCCTCCTCAGTTCTTCAACAATGACTTTTGGTTTTACTCTTAAATGTAAGACTTAGTCCACCCGATTCTATCCTCGATGAGTAACTCACCTCATTCCCCATATTGTAGCTACCAATAGAGTTCCCTGATATTGCGGCTTAGGAATTACCGTGCTAAATATGTCAGGTTCGTAACAAGTGTTCATCCTCTTTGAATCTATTCCGAACCTTTCATTTGCCCTTTGGGTAGATTGTGTTGTCTTTCCCTTATTGATCACCCTTTGGCCTGGACAATATGCTAGTACCATTTTTTCTTTCTAATTGGAACTTTCATTGCCATTCCATTTTGTATATAGTGCATAGTTAATAGCCTTGTTGTTCCACGCATTTGTCTGCCTCCCGTGAACTTGTAATATCATTATGCCTGGTTTAATCAGTTTATAATTCTACAACTTCACCACCGGTATTCTCACTTACCATTGTATGTAGACATGAACTATCTCTATATCCTTTAGTTGATATTTAGTGTCACCCAAGTCAGTTGCATTGCGGTTAGTCCCTTATAACTTTTATTAACACTTGTGCTCTAAGCGAGTCCACTATTCTAATTCAAGATATTTTTATGATAACCATGACCATATCAATTTAAAGGTTTTCTCCCTATTTCTTCTCACCCCATTCTTCCTAGCTAGTGATTAGCCATGCACTCTTCCATATGTTACGTGGTCTTTTACCTTAGGTATTTCATCCTGCTCACCTCTTAACTCTTATTAGGATATCCGTGGGAAAGTGTGTTCGTCCGCATATCACTTAACACTTATTTGCTTGTAAGATTCTTTAGAGGCTCTCCGTCAAGCCCAAATACCCTCTTGGGTTATTATAGAATCATATTTATTTCTCACACTCTTTCCGCCTTTCTTAATGTCTTGGAACATTGGCTAAATCACAAATCTATGATTAACCTATTCTAAAAACTCGCAACCTTCCATATTTGACCTATAGTACTTCCTTAGGCTCCATGGTTCCTGACCTTCTAACAAGTATAAAATCCCTTCACAAACGTTACTCTTAGTTTCTAGGATCATTGACCCTACTATTCACATTTCCATATATGAAGAATTTACCTTCCTTAACCTTCCACCTTCTTGGGGTACTAGTTGTCTATCATTAGCATATCTTTTCAGAGGGTCATGTTACCTATTATCTATTTTCTAGACCAAGCATGTCTTCAACAAAATATTCAAACATCATAGCTACATGGTCTCACTCTTGTTTCATTGCATTTAAGTGGCATCACGATGGCCCTTCCTCCCCCACTTGGGGCGAATGTCCTGGATTTTGACACAAGTCTTGAATTTAGAAAATTTAGGGACATATGGCTCATATATCTATCCCTTATATATATGTTCGACTATTAGGGAGATTTAAGTCACCGTAGTATTAATCTCATAAGTTCTCTACTCTTATTCAGCTACACAGGTCTGGGATTCCAATTTCTCATGTCAATATCCTTTATGAGTGTAATACAACTTCGTACATTTCTAGGTCCTTATAAAGTTCGTAGTACAAGGGTCTTCTTATCTTGGGTTCAATTGAGTCTTATTTCATAACTTCTTACCTCATTTGAGAGACTTACACTCTCATCATTAATCTTTTGGTCATTCTCTCATATATCACGTGCTTATATAACCAATATTCTTTCACACCTTAGGATCATTTACATACTTCTCGCACTATCCACGTGTGCTATTCAAGCTTACGTCTCATTTATCAAATCAATGCCTCTTTGGGCGGGTAATCACTTTTTACACTTTTCTCAAATAAAGTATACTTATGGTACTATGTACTTATACTATATATCTATACCATTTATTCAACAAGATACATGTGCCATCTCGTTAATATCCGTGTCTTTGCCCATTGGTCATGACATATGACAACATTACTTGAAATAAATGAAAGCGCATTTAAACTTACCTTGAATATCAACGCACGAGTTAGAAAACAATCTTATAGTCAATATTTATCGTATGTTTTGGAGTGTTGAAGAAGGGTAATATTCCTAAATGTCCTTGTAGACTCCAACTAATAGATGTGATCGACAACACACCGATAAGAAGGACTCTACTAGACACGGCTCCGAGACATCCTAGGACACTTTAAAACCTTAAGCTATGATACCAAGTTTGTCACACCCCAAAACCGAGGGACACGACCGGCGCTCAACCGGATGACCCCAGTCAAGCGGACCTGGAATTGCCTTTCCTATCCCACGCATTAGCCCGTGATTCCAATATACATTATTCTACTGAAATAGCAATTTAAGACTTAAGCATAAACTTACAACTTGAGTTCAACATTTGATACCAAGTACTTGCAAAAATACATACAACATTTACCAACGTGGACCACGATTCCGAACCGTACAGTTACTATCCAAAATAATTTTATACACCACCCACATTGTGTCTTCTAAGGAGCCACTATGAATACTAGGAACTCAACCAATACTTGCCGGCGACAAGGCCCCAGCTATACCTTACAATACACAATAAACTTAAAAGAAGGTGGCATGAACCACACATGACCCCAAGAGGAAGTGGGGCTCACCAATACAGCTGATAGGATGGAGAGGAGGCACTACTGACGAAGGGCTGAATTATCTGCTATAGAACCACCTACAATCATAACACGAATGTAGGGTCCCGCAAAAGGGACGTCAGTACATTTGAATTGTACTGGTATGTATGAAAAAACTTTACCCTAAGTAAACTCAAACCATACACAAGTAACGATCAGTAATAGAATCAATAATCAAATATACATGAAAGGTACAATCAAGCCAAACAAGTTTACAATCTCTCTCTTTTTCCCCTTGAACATGTTCACATCAATGATTTTACAATCTTTTTCATAATTTCATTTCAATAGTGATTTCGATCACTTTTCCACCCTTATTACCTCGTCCACCCTTATCACCACAACCCACACTTTATTACTTTGTGTTACGCCGCGCAACCTTATCCCACCGAACAAGTTACAATTCATAAACATCACAATAACAATTCACATAGAAGAACAACAATAATTCTCAAAAAGTAACCACAACAATTCACAAGAATTTCTGTAGCCATCAATACCATTTCCATCATATTCAACAACTCATATGCAATTTAAGTCACCATAATAATTAACCACAACAAGCCAAATATGTTATTATCACAGTTGTTCCAATTGCATCATTTACGATTTCGTCCGATCATTTGTTTCTCATCTTTTACCACATAACACTTTCACAATCACATTTGGTTTATTGCCAATTACTTACACCATTATATTGGGAAAACTTAACCAACAACATTCAAGACATATTAATTATAAGAATTCATGAAATAGGACATCTTGCCTTAACACCCATGAAACAACCAAAATTCACACATAGTTCGCATAAATAACACGTACCAATTTCTCATACTCCAAACATGGTGACATTACAAAGGTTAAAGTTAGCCATACATACTTCAAATTCGCCCCATAATGACACTATAAGGATCCAATATAATTAAGCAACTTCAATCTACAATACAACATTCAATAAGGCCAATATTAATAATAAATTCCATCACTTATGCCATTTAGGCATATTATCAAACACCTTGTAGGTATAGATATTTACACCTCATAACTATAGTGTTGGTTCATCCAACTATCACCATTAACCAACAATTCACCCTACCATCATTTCTAACCAATTTATAACTTCCAACAAAATATATATATATATATATATATATATACACACACACACACACATATTCATTCATACCCAACTATAAACCTTCTTAATTAACTCATTTCACAATCTCTACAACCAACATAACCTAGGTTAGACACTTAGGCTTTCAATCATCATGCCATTTGTGACAACCCGACCCGTCGTCTCATGAGAACTACCCCGTTTCCCCCATTTTATGATTCTTCATATTTCATTATCAGTAATTGGTGTGTTAGAGTTGATTTGGATTGGTTTTGGTAGAAAATGAGACACTTGGTCTCTTTAAGGAAGGTTGGTTTGGAAAAGTCAACCGGAGGTTGACTTATGAGTTATAATGCTCGGATGTGATTTCCGGTGATTTGGTTAACTTTGGGGGTTGGTTTGTGACTTAGGAGTATGATCGGAAGTGATTTTGGAGGTCCGATGTAGAATTACGCTTGAATTGGCGAAGTTAGCATTTTGGCAATTTTTGGTTGATAGGTGAGATTTTGATCTGAGGGTCGGAATGAAATTCCGAGAGTTGCAGTAGCTTCGTTAGGTGATTTGGGATGTGTGTGCAAAGTTTCAAATGATTCGAAGACGGTTTGATTGGGTTTTTGATAGAATGCGAGTTTCGGAAGAATTTGAAGAACTTAGGCTTGGATTTGATGTAATTTGATGGTTTTAGTGTTAAACGTGGTGTTTTGATGATTGAAGCAAGTTTGAATAAGGTATTGGATCATGTTTGCATTTTTGGTCGAGATCCCAGGGGCCTCGGAGTGAGTTTGGATGGTTAAACGGAGAGTTTTGGAATTTTCGCATGGTAAAGGAACTGCTGATATCTGGTATCTTCGCCCGCAGGTGCGGTCACGCAGAAGCGGGGTGAGAAGGTCACAGAAGCGGAAATGGACTCAGGGCAGGTTTCGCAAAAGAGGAAGCGAGGACCGCAGAAGCGGTTCCGCTGGTGCGGAATTGGAGAGGCAGAAGCGGCCGGAGATTTTAAAGAGGAAACCGCAGAAGCGGAAGAAAATAAGTCGCAGCAGTGACATTTTTATCGCGGAAGCAGAAATAGGCCTGGGCAGAAGGGTTTTAAAATAACATTTCATCCGCGAGCTAAGGGTATTTTCCTCCATTGTTGAACATCTTGGGAGCTTTTTGGGAGCAATTAAAGAGGGTTTCGACTGGAGGTAAGTTTTATGAGTTAAAATCATGTTTATTATGTGAAATTAACCTAGAAATTCATGGAAATTAAGCCTAAAATAGATGAACTAGGGCTTGAATTTTTGATATTTTAAATTGGGATTTGATGGATCATTTAAGCTCGGACTTGAGAGTTCTTAGTATGTATGAACTCGTGGCGAGATAAGAAATCCATTGATGTTAAATTTTCTGATTTCTGAGAAGTGCGCCCGGGGCTCGGGTTTTGCTAATTTCGAGATTTTTGCTATTTTTTTTATTGTTTTCGATTGAATATTGTTTTATTGGCATATTGGGATGTATTCGCTCTAATGTTGGATAGATTCGACGCGCGCGGAGGCCGGTTTGAGGGGCAAAGGCTTCGCGAGCTAGAGATTTCACCGGTTCGAGGTGAGTAATGATTGTAAATGATATCTTGAGGGTTTGAAACCCCGGATTTGCACACCATAATGCTATATTGTGGTGACTTACACGCTGGATAGCGAGCGTGGGGTAGAGCGTTGTTGGGGATTGTGATTTGGTCCTTCTCGATTGATGAGTTTTATTGCGTATTTGACTGGAACATACTTGTTATTATCATGATTTGGGCTGATTGTCATATTTGGGCTTCGTGCCAATTATTTGAACCCTTTGGGGATTTTTATCACTCTTTCCTCACTATCCAATATACTACTTGAACTCAGTCGTGTTGATTATACTGTTTTTGCAAACTCAGCCGTTTTAATTGATTTTGAGACTTTA
The DNA here is from genome assembly GCA_026770625.1 of Nicotiana glauca. NCBI lineage: Eukaryota > Viridiplantae > Streptophyta > Magnoliopsida > Solanales > Solanaceae > Nicotiana > Nicotiana glauca. The sequence continues at coordinate 7,776 of MU777303.1, read as the reverse complement.
CTGATATTTCACTGTTGTCTAGGCTGAGAACTATTAGTTTATTAATGCCCGAGGGGCTTATGATATTTTCTGGACTGAGTGAGGCTTTCAGTCCTTGAGCGTGAGGTGCGGAGGCTTTCAGGCCTCGAGTGATATGTTAGGAGGCTTTCAGGCCTCGAGTGTTATGTGAGGAGGCTTTCACGCCTCGAGTGTAATGTGAGAAGGCTTCCAGGCATTGTTTATATGCCACGAGGTGGCTTGATATTGCGTTTGGGCCGTAAGGGGCCCCTCCCGAACTCTGTACACCCCCAGTGAGCGCAGGTACCCATGTGATTTGAGAGTGAGCCCGAGGGGCTAATGTTGTACGGTGTGACTAATACTGAGCCCGAGGGGCTGATATTGTTCTGAGTGATGTGATACTATGCCCGAGGGGCTGATACTTTTCTGAGCGATTGATATTGAGCTCGAGGGGCTAGTACTGTTTTGAGATGTGCCAGAGGGGCGTACTTTTATGTGATCATCTTGCATATTTACTTGTCTTTTACCTGTTATACTGTGGTAATTGTGCCTGAGGGGTGAATTTTTTGTGCTTATCAGCAATAATTGTTTGAAATCATTTTCGTAACTATTGAAAGAATCATCTTCAAAAGAGATTTGAACTGAGCCAAGGTATTTCGAAAGATTTCACAGATTTAACTATTTTTCTCAGAAAATTATACCCGGCTTCTATACAGCATATTGGTTGCTTTACGTGATTTCTTGCTGCTCAGTTATTATTTAGTTTTATTACTTACTGAGTTGGAGTACAAACTTTACTCCCTGCACCTCGCGTGTAGATGCAGGTATTTGTTCACCCGGTAGCGGGTTTTGAGCTGGTTGAAGATTTTGCTATCACAGCTGAGCAAGGTGACCGCCAGCATTCGCGGCACCAGATTTCTTCCTTGATTTCTAAATTCCATTCTGTATGTTACTGGCCTTGCAGTTGTATTTAGACTCCTCTAGTTGCTCGTGACTTGTGACACCCCAGTTTGGGCTGTATTTGGTTGTACTTTCGCTAAGTAATATTATTAAATCACCTTTAAAATTGTTTATGCATGTTTATCTATTTTTGAAAGAGGCAAATAGGGTTGGTTGGATGACCTTGTCTTCATGAGAGGCTCCATCACGACCGGAGCTGGGTTTGGGTCGTGACAACATGAGTTTTAATGTATCTATCATACATAAATAATCACCATAGAGTAGTTGGAGATGATAGACATACCTCTTGTAGTAAGAATTTTAAGAATCCCCACTTGTGGTGTTCTTGATAAATTCAAGGATTTGAATGGAAATTTATGGATTTTCAAGATCAATCTATGTTAATATAAGTGTTTAGGAGTAGTAATCAACTCAAAATACTCCAAAAATCTTACCTTGGATCATAGAATTGAAGAGTGGGACGTATTCTTCTTGAGAGAGCAAGCCCTTGCTCCAAAAATGACTTGGGAACCCTCTAGACCCTGTCTTGTGGTATTTAAAGTTCTCCTACCAGCGCGTATGTTCGCGCGTGGGAGGCAGAATACTTCGCAAACTGTGCGTCTTCGCGCTGGTGGTCGCACTAGTGACACCTGCCGAGTAAAATGGTCATAACTTTCTGTATACACCTCCAAATGACAAAGAGTTTGTTGGGTTGGAAACTAGACTCAAAGAGCTATAATTTGATAGGTTTTTAATCACACAAATCCTTATATAACTGGAGATATGGTCGTCCAAAGTGTGGTCTTTGCGCACTCATTTACAACTTTCGTCTGATATAAAATTTTCCAACTTGGCTTAGACTTAGGCTTCTCCTTAGACCCCAATTCACTTGTAATAAGACTTATACACTTATTACCATATCCAATTGATATCCATTAATCCTCATTTTCACATAAAATAAAATAATTAGCCTACCTTGGCACCTCGAAATCTTAAATTACTTAGCCAAATTTTTTCGGGGCTTTACACCAAAGCCCCTTCTCCTACGCTAAAGAATATGCACTAGAGGTGTCAATATGGGCCGGGTCGGGCTAGCCCAGCCCAACCCACATGGGCTTTAGCAATTGACGGGCTGGGCTGGGCTAGCCCACCATTTTGATGGGCCTTATAATGGTCAGCCCACCCCAGCCCTATGTGAGCCGTGGGCACCCACGGGCCGGCCCATCATTTTTAAAAATATAATTTTATAATTTTTTTTAATGTTCTGACCTAAAAAAAGACAATTATTTAAAAGCTAAAAAATATCTTATTTCAAAAAAATTGTAAAATTTAATAACTTTTTGTATTGTTCCAATATATCACAATAAACATTAAAAAAAGTAAAAGATAAGACTATATTTAATTCACTAAGAGTCAAAACTTAAAACAAACTATTCAAGAGAATGTTCATGATGCTTATGAGATATCCAACACATCATCTTTATCGAACACATTTGAATCCGCTTGTGACAAGGTTGTCTTAACATCTTCACTTTCATCTACAATACATATGCAATATTAATTAGTTAAATATTAAAAATAATCAAATTTTAAAAATTAATAATATTTAAATTCACATAAGAAAATATTATCAGTTTGAGTTTGGGAAAACTTGTGCAGCCAATTTCGAGTAGTAACAAGTGTTTGGACATTTTCATAATAATTGCAACTTCTGTACTTTGTAAGAACACGCCACCAATGCTAAATGTTGATTAGGATGCTACAATGGTAATAACAATACTAAGTACATCATACATCATTATTGAAAGATCGGGATATTTTTTAGAATTGTCCTTCTAATATATGACAACATCCATCTCTTGAAACTTCTCAAAATCAAGTTTTGGTAACATGACAACATCCTCTTAATAAAGATCCAATTCTGACTTTCTATGTCTAAAGGTAGTATACTTTTTGTTTTTTAAATATTTTAAATAAATATTTTACTAGGCCCCCGGCCCGGCCCGGCCCGACCTCAGTCAAGCCTCACGGGTCACGGGCTTACTCGGGCCGGGCTTAAAAGCCTCGTTTTTAAATGGGCTCCAAAAATTCTAGCCCAACCCTGCTAAATTACGGGTTGGGGCCAAGCCCATATTGACGACTCTAATATGCGCACACACGGTCAAGAAATAGAGGGAGATAAGCCGTTTTGTCTATTTCCCACACACCCATCGTCTCTCTCACTCACATGTCAGAAGACCCCCTACCCCCTTCATCTGAATAGCCACCCACCCCAAGAGAGAGAGAAAAGAGACACCGCTCCTCCTCTTGGGATTTTATTTTTCAAACCCCTAATAACCCTCTAAAAAAATAGAAAAGCCGCACTCCCTAACTTCCTTCGAAAACTCTGGCCACCACCAGGGCTCGCTTCAAATAAGCCATGAACCACAAAAGAGAACCAATGAATCAGCCACCTTCCTCCAACCTTCAAAGGTGCCCCCCTCCCCTCCCCCCAAGAAAAGAGAATAACACCCACCCCTCTCAATCTTGTTCTTGAAGAGAACACAAGCTAAGAGCCTCACCCCCATCTCCCTAGGCAAAAGACCAACATCTATTTCTTCTTTAGATCAAGTGAAAAAGAGACACAAGACCGTATATATTGATGGATGAAGTAGAAACGTTAAATCGAAGTGAAGAACGATGGGAGATGCTTAAAGACAATTCATCTCAAAAGAACCATGAAGTAGACTTTCGTGGCCTTTTTGTTTTGTCTCTTATGTAAGTATAGTTTTTAATTTTCATTATAACATTTGAAATATCCTCTTTGGTTGTTGTGCTTCCATTGTGGCTACCAAATTATTTGTTAGAAGTCAAGATTTTTTGGTCCTAGATGTAGCTTAGATATTAGATATTAGATTTCCATTTTCATATTACTTTTACGTTTTTGTATAGTTAGTATTTTTGTTATACTTTATTATCTTAGGTATTGATAGAATATATGGGTCCACCAAACTATATAGAGAATCATGTTCTCTACCAGTTCTACCAGAACACACGTACACAACAGTAAGTAAATGACATGAGGAATTTTACGTGGTAAATTCCCAGCTCAACGAGATTAAAAACCACAACCTACCCTTGTAGGATTTCAACTTCATGACTGCGCAACTTTTAGATTACAATCTATGAATCCTAGGAATTAACCTCTTAATCCCTTACTAACTTGTAATACTCTATTACAAACCACTTTGTAATAACTCTATTACAAAGATTTTACAACTTGACTAACTCTAGCCAAGACTCAAACACACACGAGTTTAAGATTTACAAAAGGGTTCCTATAGAATGCTTCTAAACAATCTAAGTAGGATTACAATTGAAGAGCTATTACAAAATTACAATTCAACTATGGATATATTAATGACTTGATGTGGGAACTGGTCCGTAGTTGTTTTGTTTTTTGTTCTTGAAGCACTTGAACTTTCTTGCTGGATAGTCACATGAGTGAGCTTGAGTGAAATCTCTAAGTGTTCAAGTGAATGTATTTTACCTCCCTAGATGTTAATAATACATGTATGACCTCACATACAATAATGTAAGCAAGGTAGGTAAAAAGCCTTCCACAGAAAGTTGACTGCTGCACTATTCCTGTACTGTAGCGTTTGCAGGCAGCAACTTTTCAACTAGAGAGTTGACTTCATATAGTCTCCTTGGTAACTGGTAGGGACCTGTTCCCTCAGTTGTTCCTTCTACTATGAAGAGTTGAGCCATATGACAAGCTGGAACCTTGTGATCTTAAGGTCTTGCAAATGTGTAACAAGTTTCTTATCTTGTTCTTGATAGTAAGTTTGTTGGATCATCAAAACATAAGACAAAGTACTTATGACCAAGGTACTTGTAACCTATCATCTATGTTTTCCATGAAATATGTCCATTGAATCACAATAATATTGGTTTGTTTACTAATGTTGTTCATGAGATTGTGACATCACTATTTTGTTTAGGAAAGTGTATATAATATGGGATATGGGCCGGATAAATTATTTGGACAGAGTATTAGACCCCGCGAGCTAGCCCATTTCTTATAAATTAATAGATCATCCGAATCTTTCTAACTCAATAAAGATAATTCAAATTGATAATAAATCCAATAAATAATTTACACCCTTTTCCACAACAAATAATTTCATAATTCTTGACCTTACATCTCGTATGTAGTATGAAACAACTCACGCGGTAGTATTCCTTAGCCACACTTTTAATAAATAAATTATCGTGATTATGTGCACGCTCGCGTGACATAGTTACGATTTTTAAACTTAAAACCAAGGTACACGTTCGCGTGAGTTTGACCGAATAATCTTAAAAATAATAAACTATTATTAGTTATGTACACGTACGCGTGACATGACTTTGACATACCAAATAAAATGACTGCACGTACCCGTGACTCGTTTCAAGATAATTTCATAATCACGAATAATCAAGCAATTAAAAGAGGTAAAAAGAAAATGTGCATAGGTTTTAAAATAAGTAATTAAATTATTAATTTAGCCCTGTATGATTTAAGCCACCATGCTAAAACCAAGCAATTCGAGAAGCCTACCGCCTTCTCCCGGGTTAACAAAATTTCTTACCCGGTCTTCTGTGTTCGTAGACCATAAATAAGAGTAAAATTTTCTCGATTTGGAATTTAAAATAAAGTGGTGACTTGGGACACCATAAATTATTCGAAGTGGCGACTCTGAAATAAATAAATAATTCCATTTGTATTAATGTCACTTTAATTGAAAAAACTTCCTATTTCTTCAAAAAGAGGAGGTGTGACAATGATAGTCCCCGAGTGAGGGTGATCCTTTGGACCCGGATAGAGGTGTCCCTTGGAACGATGTCTTAAGAAAACAGAATGCAATAATTTTTAGAGACAAAGTATTTATCAGCAAGGTAGAAACTTTCTTTCATTTCTGTGAGCAATATACAATATTTCAAATGTGTTCAAGCTTTTGGTTATGGCTTGGGCGGTCTATGTGGGCATGGTTCATTTGACCGTTTAGCCCTTACAGTAAATCTTACCGCCGAACCTAGATCGTTCGAGCATAAAGTTTCTTTCCTTGCTAAAATCTTTGCCCGAGGGTGATGCCCGCCCCCAGTATTCGAGGTCGAACTTTAAAGAAGCCTCGGATACTGTTGACGTGATTTTGACACCGGTTCATAGACGATCTTCAATTCTAAGTTAGCATGATCTACTGTTGCCTCGTTATAAACCTTGCCAGAAAACCCATTTGGGACAAAACCAGTTCAAGCAAAAAAGAGGGCAATGCGTGCTTTCAATCCTAAAAGTTATACTATTCCTCGACGGTTACCTACAAGTGTTAGTCCATTATGTAAAGAAATGAAATGAATGGGTTCGTATGTAACGACCCGACCGGTCGTTTTGAGCTCCGGCGCGCCATTGAGCAGATTGAGGCCATGAGCAGCTTCATCTCAGGTATATTGACTTGTGTGTATAGTCATAATTAAAATTCAGGAAGTTTGGAGTCAAATCTAAATGAAAATTCTCATTTTTGAAAGCTTAAAGTTGAAGAAATGAACTAGGATTGGAATTTTGAGTAAATGACCTCGGAATTGGGATCTGAAAGTTCCAGCATGTTCGTATGATGATTTTGGACTTGGGCATATGTCCGGATTTATTTTTTTGAAAACCCGTGAGCATTTCAGCGTATATGGTGGAAGTTAGTATTTCAGAAGAATTTCATAAATTTGGGTTGGAAGGCATTTTAGAATTATAGATGTCCGTTTGGGATTCCGAGTCTGGGAATAGCTCCGTATGGTGATTCTGGAGTTGGAAACGCGATCATAAGTGAATTTGGATGTCCGGAGGTCATTTTGAAGTCATTTGGCTAAATATAGGAATTTGAAGGTTTTTGAGAAAATTCAACCGGAAGTGAAAATTTTGATATCGGGGTCGGAATGCGATTCCGAAAGTTGGGTAAGTCTGTAATGTCGAATGTGACTTGTGTGCAAAATTTGAGTCAATTCGGATCGAGTTTGGTAGGAAATGGGACAATTAGTCTCTTTAAGGAAGAGTTAGTTTGGAAAAGTCAACTGGACGTTGACTTGTGAGTTAGAGGGCTCGGAATTGAATTTTGATGATTCAGTTAGTTTCGGAGGATGATTTAAGGCTTAGGAGCGCAATCGGAAATAATTTTGGAGGTCCGGTGAAGAAATTAGCCTATTTTGGCGAAGTTAGTATTTTGGCGATTTCCGGTTGATAGGTGAGATTTTGATCCGGGAGTCGGAATATAATTCCGAGAGTTGCAGTAGCTTTGTTATGTCATTTGTGATGTGTATTCAAAATTTCAGGTTATTCGGACATCGTTTGGTCTGGTTTTTGATCGAAAGTGTATTTTCGAAAGTTTTTGGAAACTTAGGCCTTGATTTGATGAAAATTAATGATTTTGATGTTATTTTGACGATTTGATCGCTAGAGCGAGTTCGTGTGATGTTTTAGAGTCAATGTGCATATTTGGTTTGGAGCCCCGAGGGCTCAGGAGTGTTTCGGAGGGGTCTCGGAATAATTCCGGACATAGAAAATGTGCAGAAATTGCAGAAAAATGCTGCTGTGAACAGTGCCCACGAACATTGCCCGTGCCCATGAACAGTGCCCATGAACAGTGCCGTGAACAGTGCCCGTGAACAGTGCCGGACAAAATATACTTGAGGTCCGAAAATATTTTGCCATTTTTGACGATTTGGATCTCGGATAGGGCAATTTTTCGAGGGATATTTGGAGAGAACAACGGGGTAAGTGTTCTTAACTCAATTTTGGTGGTATAACTCGAATCTATTGTAAGTTTTGGT
>MU777300.1:0-13570 GCA_026770625.1 Nicotiana glauca | reverse complement strand
TCTTGAGCCGAGGGTCTCCTGGAAACAGCCTCTCTGCCCACGGGGTAGGGGTAAGGTCTGCGTACATATTACCCTCCCCAGACCCCACTTGTGGGATTATACTGGGTTGTTGTTGTTGTTGTTGTTGTAGTCTTAAAAGCCTAAAGGGTAAAAGTTTTGTGGGGCCAAGATATTTTTGTGGTTATAAAAGTTTCTCATTAAGGATAAAAATGGATAAAATGAAGAATTTAAAGTTGAATTATTTCCAAAATTAGAAATATATTTTTTTTGGAAATACTAAAAAGGAAAGTGATGTATTATACTTCAATGCCACGCAAGTGGGGGTGATTTGTCCGGTGTCTAATTTTTCGCATGCACAGATTATAGAAGGACTTAATTCTTCTATGTGTTCCTTATACTACTGTTGCAGAATAATAAATATATAAAATAAAGAACACCAGTAGTTTTACATGAAAAATACCCGGTTCAAAAGGTGAAAAAATCACAACCTGCTACCTAGTAGGATTTTTTCCAACAAACTATAAATCACTGAGCCAAAAGCAGCATTTACAAAACTTTGTAAACCTAAGGATTACCTTTAACCCTTTGTGGCAACCAACCTCAAGCTGTTGCGATAACTTTAAGTTAAGTCTAACATGAATACAACACTCTGAGTACCTAATACAATTGCTTCTAGATAAAGCTGAAATATACTACTTGAAATCCCTACCACAATGAAACTAGAATAAAAGACAGACACTTGGAACTGGTTTTTCGATCTGGTTCATGTAGCTTCAAGTTTGCACACTTGAATCACACACGAATTGCTTGCAAAATACCTTACTATTTTGCTCTCAACTCACGTTTAACTTCAGCGCTTGTGCATCCATGTAAAATGAGAACATCCTGAAATATATGGAGTTAATAGAATAGGAAATAACGAGAAGTCTAATGCTTTACTCTTCCTTGGTGGAAAAGTTTTAGTTATCTTCAAATTCTAACTCATTTCTTATCTATGATGAGTTCTCTTTGAGTAAGGCTCCTTATCATTTATGCAACTTTTTCGTTCAGGAGATTTCAGATATAACTACTTATGCTTATCTCATTCACGTGCATGCCTTGTGCTCAAATCTGCCTGTGTCTGCGTACACTGTGGACGAACCTGATTCATGTTTGAGTTCTTTTGTCAATTATCAAAACAAACTTTACTTAGACCAACAAAAAGTACCTCGTCTAATTTGAAACGGATCAAATCTACAGTACTAAAAACATCTAAAAGGAAGGAGTACAGACACGCATGCTACAATTGCTTTTCATTCTGCCTCATTCAATCAAACTTTTTTAGGCAAAGTCTCATACATTACAAAACTGTCATTCAGTGTTATTTCCATAAATAAGATAAAAACATATGTACAAGCTAAGATTAAAGGCTACGATAAAGTAATAGAGGATGTCCCTATCCCACTTCATATCATGCATTTGTTTAATTTTCATTTGTGTCTTTAGGCAGAGATGTCTTTTTCTTTTCCTGTTTTCACGTGTGTTTCCTTGTCAAAGATAAATAAGGGTTTCACTTTCACCTGTGCGTAAAAACCATAAAATATTCTGAGTGAATGAATGAATAGTTTGGAATTTAAGAACCTTATTAGTTGCAGGCTATTAATACTCCCTTCCAATTAAAATATATGCCTGGGTAATTTCATCTTTTACTATTTGAGGCGAACTAAGCTTTGATCAATAAAAACAAAAAAAAAAATCGGAACAAATTTTTATATTATGTTATAATATATGTCTTTATAACACCACATCATTATAGCAATAAAAAAAATATTAAAATAAACTAGACTCTAATAAAGAGATTTGACTGTAGTAATTTGTATTCATTAACTTAAAATCCTAAATATGCATTTGTATTGTACGACTGCGTCAACAAAGTTTTAATGTGGAGTGAAAACATTTCCAAAAGTATAGGAAACGTCGAGGAATCTTCTACTATGTCAAAAAAATGTCAATTTCTCAATTTATATGAAACAGGGAAAGCACTTAGCTGGAGTAATAATAATGTTATGTTGGAGTGTTCGAATAGCACTTGTACGATGACTAATGGAATTTTTCGAAAGTTATTTCATTTGATTCCAAAGCTCAACTTTAAGGCGGCGGGATTTGCAATATTAAGCTCACTAATCTCACTTTTTAAGATTTCAGGTGGATTTCCAATGCCGACATTAGCTTTTTTTTGCATCTAATGCTTTCCATAGGGATTTAATTACGTAAAAGATGAATCTAAGGGCTTCTTAATATAAGATTGCCTTTAATACTAAAAAGGAATTCCTTTTGCTTGTAGCCTATCAATGGCCACAAATTTATTATTTCATTACTAAATAAATATTTCAAGAAATGGAGTACCCTTTCGTTTTTCCGTATCAGGTAAAGGTAACATTCTCCACTAAGTTATATATATTTCTTTTCCATCATGAAGAAATAGGTTTTTCAAGTAAGAGAAAATTCAATTAAAAAGCTCATATAATTGATCTTAATTACAAATTGAACTGACGTCATACTGTTGGTCAATTGATTGACTGATCGTGCATTATATTTTTTTCTACGTGAGATTGTTAATTGCAATATATTTGGTGACAAAGTGCACATGAAGAAGTCTAAAAGTGTAAGCTATGTTTGTATCGGTAAAAATTAAGCTCATATATATTGAATTTAATGAAAAATAACGTGCTATGACACGCAAATTAGTTAAAGGATGACGATCAGAAGAGAATAGTTAAAGAGTACGGGATATAACAGGCACGAAAAGAGATTCAAGAGACTCGGTACCCGCACCTCTTTATGTTCAAAAGTCAAGCTAAGGGAATGAACCTGACAACAAAAGTGGGAACGGATATAGTATTTAATAGGCATTAAATACTGAGAACGTTAGAGAATCTATGTTGAATTACACTGATTGTAACGTAGCATTAAATGCCTTTTAATGTCTATAATGGCCTTATTATGACAAAGGCAAAACGTATCAACTAGAAATAACTATAAAAGGGGCAACCTGATCATTTGTAAGATATAAATGATCATCGAAATATACTGATTTACTTTGTTTAATTCTGTTCATCTTATTCTTAGCAAAATCAATTTCCTTTATTCATTTTTTTTATTATCAGTAACCCGAGTTCTTCTAAAACAAAGCTTTGATCGAAATTTCACTTTTTGGTTAAACAAATTGGTTCCTTTACCGAAAATCTGATAATCTATTCTTTCTTAACATAACCTTTTTGTTGCATCAACCATGTCAAACATTAATGACAACAACCAAGGAAACCAAGGAAACCATCGACTCCAGGGAAATTCGATCGCACCCCGATCCTTTCTCTACAAAGCTCCCCTCGGCGGTCTCGAGAAGGCACTCCTGATAGATTTCATTCAAATGCAAATGCTCAATTTGAAAACGATGAAGCTATCAATGAAGTTTTGCAAAAGCTAATCGCTCAACAGGTCAATAAAGCTCTTGAGGCCTTTGTCAGCCAGTTACCTGTTGCACCACCAACACCAACTCCAAATAACAACACTTTGGAAAACCCTCGTTCCGGGCTTGCTAATTTGGGCAGTGGTGGAATCCCCAGCGAATCATGAGATGGAGAACCAGGTAATTTAGTCAATTCTGATTTATAAAATTTAGTATTAACATTACAGAAACAACTCAAGGAGAAAAGTGACCGCATAGAGCAAATACCTGGAGTATCGCCTGTAATCAAAGGGATAGATATGGACAAATATTCACAACAACCTTGGAAGCCAAGTTCTGCTCCCCTCCCAATTCCAAAGAAATTCAAAATGCCCTATATTCCAAAATACGATGGAACAACTGATCCACGAGACCACGTGACTGCATTCACAACTGGTGTAAAAGGCAAGGACTTGACCAAACTAGAAATTAAATCAGTATTGGTCAAAAAATTCGGTGAGACACTCACTAAGGGAGCATTAACATGGTATTATCTTTTACCCGAAAATTCCATAAATTCTTTTGCTGAGCTTGCAGATTCATTTATCAAAGCAATTCAGAAGCTCAAAAGTCGAAAAAAGAATGGAAGATATTTTCAAAATCAAGCAAAGGGACTCAGAGTTGCTTAGAGAGTTCGTGGATAGGTTCCAGCATAAAAGAATGATGTTACCCCGTGTACCAGACAATTGGGCAGTTATAGCCTTCACTAGTAATCTGAACGAAAAAAGCTCAGAAGCCATTTGGCGACTCAAGGAAAGTCTTCAGGAATTCTCAGCGACAACATGGAATGACGTTTACAACAGGTATAGCATAAAGCTAAGGATAGAAGAAGATATTATCTCAGGGTCTCAAAAAGAGGAAAAGGTGAGTTCGAGACAGGCGTAAACCGAAAAAAAGGTTCGGTAAAAATAGGTACGAACCATATATGGGCCCAGCAAGAAAAAATTCACGATCAAAACATGACAATTCAAGGTACGATCATAGATCGAGGAACAGAGAGTCGGGCTCATCGTCAAGGTTTGGGAATAATCGTAACACGCGAGAGTCGCGGATGATGATAGAAACTTAAAGGTAGGATTTGGCGGTAATAATTGTAATATAAGCACTTCCGAGCTCGTGGCTGTTTTAAGAAGCATGGATGATAAGGTGCGGTGGCCAAAAGAAATGAGATCAAATCCAAGCAGGCGCAATCCTGATCACTAGTGCGAATTTCACAACGATCAAGGTCACAAAACGGCAGATTGTAGGTTGCTACAAGGTGAAGTTGATCATCTGTTGAAGCAAGGGTATCTCACCAAATTATTCAGTGAGAAAGGTAAGAAAGCATACATTAAGAATAGGAAGGAGCCCCTTAAACCGCCTTCTCCTAAAAGGACCGTTAATACTATAAGCGGAGGTGAAGAGATTAATGGTGTGACGTACACAACAACAAGTTTTAAAAGTCACAATTACCCACGGGAAGCGGGTTCGACATGTTTTGGAGGAAGAAATTATTACATTTGATGATACAGATGCGGATGGCGTGTTAACTCCACCTAACGATGCACTGGTAATATCTCTACTTTTACATAATACTAATGTAAAACGAGCTTTGATTGATCCAGGTAATTCCGTGAACATTATCCTGCTAAGAGTATTGCACGATACGCAAGCTGAAGATAAGCTAGTACCAAAGGCGCATACCTTGTTTGGATCGACAACTCAAGCATTGTGACAAAAGGGGAGGTAACGCTTACTACATTCGCAGAAGGGGTTGTCAAGGATACAAAGTTTCATGTGGTAGAGTTGGAAATGACCTACAATATAATTCCCGGGAGACCATGGATCACGAGATGGATGCCGTTCCGTCTACCTTGCATCAAGTTTTCAAATTTCCATCACTGTGGGGAATATGTCAAATTCGTGGGGATCAACAAACATCCGGATGCATCAACTCTGTACAGATTCAAATACAAGAAACGAAGACAAATAGCAATTACAACATCCAGTTGAGGATACCACAATACAAACCTTAACTGAACAAGGGCGAATAGATGTGGACTCACGGCCCAATTCCATTCAAGATCCAGAGGAAAATGAAAATATCAAAACAACGATTGAGGAACTGGAGACTATGGAGTTATTTACACAATGGCCAAAAAGGAAAATCTACATTGGGGCTAACCTAATCCATGATATGAAAGGTAAGATTATTGAATTTTTAAAAATTAACGTGGATTGTTTTGCCTGGTCCCATTCTGATATGACAGGAATTCCACCGGAAGTAATGACTCACAAGTTAAATGAAGACCCATCAAATCAACCCATCAAACAAAAAAAAAGAAAGCAGGGGACTTTCAAGAATCAGATTAAAGCCATTGAAGAAATTCCTAACATGCTTACAAATAAGAAAGACGTGCAAAGACTAACAGGGAGAATTGCAGCTTTGGGAAGATTTATTTCCAAATCATCAGAAAAATATTTTAAATTCTTTTCAGCCCTTAAAAAGCAAGATTAGTTCGAATGGACTGAGGATTGTCAACAAGCACTCAAAAACCTGAAGATATACCTTTCAAATCCACCATTGCTCACAAAACCAAATGTTGGGGAAAGATTGCTCATCTATCTGGCTGTATCAAAAGTAGCGGTGAGTGCTGTTCTAGTTCGTGAAGACCAGGGTAAGCAATCTCCAATTTATTATGTTAGCAAATCATTATTAGATGCGGAGATGCGGTACCCTCAATTAGAAAAGCTTGCACTTGCATTAATCATGGCGTCTAAAAAACTAAGGCCTTATTTTCAATGCCACCTTATCTATGTAATAATTGTTTATCCATTGCGCAATATATTACACAAGCATGAATTATCAGGTAGGTTAGACAAATGGGATATAGAATTAAGCAAATATGACATCACATACCAGCCCAGAACCGCAATAAAATCTCAGGTGCTAGCAGATTTTTTAGTTGATTTAGCCATGGGATACAATTAGAAGCTAAAAAAGAACTAAAAGTGTTTAACGGATCTAATCCAGGAATTTGGACCTTGTTTACTGATGGCTCATCTAATGTGAAAGGGGCAGGTTTAGGCATTGTTCTGGTACCGCCTGCGGGTGAAATCATTTGACAAACCATAAAATGTCATTCTATAACTAACAATGAGGCAGAGTATGAAGCAGTAATTGCAAGTTTAGAACTAGCACGAGAGCTTGGCATTGATTAGATTGACATCAAAAGCGATTCATAACTCGTGGTTAATCAAACACTGGGGACTTATACAACTAGGGAGGCACAAATTCAAAAATATTTAGAAAAAGGTACGGGATTTGATCAAAAAATTTCAAACCTGGAAAGTTACGTAGATACCAAGAGAAGAAAATGTCGAGGCAGATGCCTTAGCCAATCTCGCAACTGCAGCAGACGTGGTGAGCAATGAAAATGCTTCTATAATTCATTTGTTTCATTTAGTACTCGATCCAGATAAAAATAAGGTAAATTTCAATAACTTAACCTGGGATTGGAGAAACGAGATTGTCGCTTTTTGCAGTATGGTACCGTCCTGAAGACAAGAAAAAAGCTCACGTGCTTCGAAAAAAGGTTGCTCGATATTGTTTAAAGCAAGGCAATCTTTATCGAAAAATGTTCGGTGGTCCCTTAGTAAGATGCCTCGGGCCTTCTCAAACGGAATATGTAATGAGAGAAATACACGAGGGGCATTGTGGAAATCACAGAGGAGGAAGAGCACTGGTAAAAACCATGATTAGAGCAGGCTATTATTGGCCTAAAATGGAAGAGGAAGCGGAAAATTTCATGGCTAAATGTGATAAATGCCAAAGATACGGTAATAACATGCATAGATCTACAGAGTTGTTACATCCGGTTGTTGCACCATGGCCTTTCATGAAGTAAGGAATGGATATCGTAGGTCCTCTACCAGAGGCAAAAGGTAAGGTAAAATTCCTACTTGTACTCACAAACTACTTTACTAAATGGGTATAAGCAGGAGCATTTAAACAGGTACGGGAGAAAGAGGTCAGAGATTTAATTTGGCGAAATATCATATGTAGATTTGGTGTACCAAAAGAAATCGTGTGTGATAATGGCCTACAATTTATAGGCACACAAATTACAGAATTTTTTCAAAGTTGGCAGATCAAAAGGATTACCTCAACACTTTATCATCCGGTGGGTAATGGACAAGCTGAGTCAACAAATAAAGTTATTATCAATAATTTAAAGAAACGATTGGAAGAATCCAAAGGCAATTGGCCAGAATTGTTACCTAGTGTTTTATAGGCATATCACACCATAACAAAAACAAGCATGGGTGAAACACTGTTTTCACTAGTATACGGGGCTGAAGCATTGATTCTAGTGGAGATAGGAGAACCTAGCACGAGATATACAGAAACAAACGAGGAATCCAATGAAGAGGAAATGCAGCTAAATCTTGATTTACTTGAAGGAAAAAGAGAAGCTGCGTTAATAAGGATGGCAGCACAAAAATAAGTTATGGAACGATACTACAATCAAAAAACACGCCTAAGATACTTTAAGATTGGGGACTTCGTGCTCAATAAAGTTTTTCAATCCACGAAGAGTGCTAATACAGGAAAATTAGGCCCAACCTGAGAAGGACCTTACAGGATTCATGGTATTGCGGGAAAAGGAGCATACGAGCTGGAAACAATGGATGGCAAGATATTACCTTCACATTGGAATGTTGTTCACCTGAAGAGATACTGTTTCTAAAGAATACCCACGGTCAGGTATCCTCATTTTAAAATTCTATTTTTGAATTGTTAAAATTTTACTAACGATTTTAGATGATAGGCAAAAAGCTAACCCGTACTAAGTGATGACTCACGACCTGCAAGGCACGTGGAATAAATTAAAATTTTCGGTCTAGGGTTACACCTATTCTGATAGAAATTGATACGGGTTAAACAGTCTTCATCTAAAATTTTACCTCCGAGTCCCATGTGTTTTATTCCTTTACAGCAAGAGGACCAAACAAGAAGAGCAATCAAGTATTCTAGGTTTCATACTTCAAAGCTCAAACACTTTGGGGACTATATAATACACATAGATATATGTATAAAGAAGGCAAGGAAGATTGAGAAATGATCAAAGTTCAAGCCTGGAAAGTTTACTCAAGTTTACTCATTGAAAAACCTATGCAGAGCAAAACTACGAGCTAAAAATCCAAAGAAAAGTCAAAATAAAAATCTCAACATAGTTAGGTTAAAGGCAATATACATGAACTGCAATGAGTTATAAATAAAAACTTTGTATTTAATATACATATACTGAAACAGGTTATTACATAAAAACCTTGTGTTGTATTTTCTTTTGAAAATCTGTTGTAAGGAAAAACAGTTACGAAAAAGTTATAGAAGTTACTCAAATACATGTAAGATGTTATTTAAATCTTGACAAAGTTCAAATAAAAACTTGTCAAAGTTATTCCAAAAAATATGTGTATTCCTATTTCTTTTATCGTACACTAACGCCATTATGAAGTTGAGACGTCTTCTTCATTAAGTGTTGAAATATCAAAGGTCCCTCTTTCATAAAATTCATGATTGATTTAAAACACTCATGGAATTAAGAAAGCATTTTACAAAATAAAAGTGCAAATTATTGAATAAGTCTTTAAATATAAAGGCAAGACATAAGTTCAAAAATAGCTACAAAAACTTCTTAAAATTAAAAAGCTTAGACTAAGTATGAACTTAGTCATAAACTAAGAGTTGCTTATATAAAATGCCCCGAAAAAGGTCCGGGGACTTAATATTTTTAAACCCTCAAAAAGGATCAAGGGTTACAACCATATTTCACCAAAGAAAAAAGAAAAAAAGAGTCACACATCATTGACTTGTCACTGAGGAGTTGAAGAAGGAACCAAAGAAGGATCATCAGCAGGATCGGGTTCAACTTGATTCGAAGGAATTAGAGCACTCACCATACCCATATCATCTTCAATTTTTTCAGAAGTTTCAGCCACGGGAGAAGGAAAATCTTGGCATTGCTAAGTCTTTTCAATAGTCTCTTTGATTTTGGCTAACTAAGATTCCAAATTAAAATTCTCCTGCATAACTTCAACAAGGATATCATGATGAGAATTTAAGAAGGCCCAACTCAATTCAATTGCAGTTTTGTCTTTAAGAATCTCATAATCTCTTTCCCAGTCAGCAATTTCACTTTTTAGCTTCTCATTCTCAGCCAAGGCAGAATCGTAGGAAGTTTGAAGAAGCATGTGAACTCTGTTGATACCCAATTTTTTTTAATATATTTTTATACTCTAAATACTTTTAAAATAGCACGTGTATGCATATATAAGCATGCTCAAGAGTTTTGATATTTTTTCTAATTATTAAAGATTTTTAAATCAACTTACTATCCATTTTAGCAGTACAAAAAATAAGTAATTATTCCCAAAATTATTATTTTGGTAAATTATTTATTTTTATTCCTATATTTACACCAAAATATAGTTAAGGTAATTTTTGTACATTTTTTTACAACTTATTTGGTATTTTTAAAGCTAAATTGCATATAATTGTAATTATAGCCTATTTTACGATTAACAGCATTTTGCAATTATAAAATTATTTTCAGTATTTTTTGGATTTATATTTATATGTTATTAAGTGGTTCAGTGCTTTTAATTTAATTTTAAAATTATTATTGCTATTTTATAAAATAAAAGGGAAAAATTGGTCATTTAACATCTAGCCCGTTTTATTTCAATTGTAGCCCCAATTTCTTTCAATTTTAACCTCAATTTAACCCCAATTCTTCCCCAAAATTAAACCTACCCAATTCCTAAATCACCCGACCCACGACCTAATTTATTTAACCAACCCAAACCCCACTCGACCTGAGCCATTGATCAAACAAGATCAATGACCCAGATAACCCCTACCATAATTAAACCCTCCCCAAATACCCCCTGACCCCTCATTTTCGAGACCTCTCTCTCTCTATCTATCTCTCTCTCTCTCTCTCTATACGTCTCTTCCTCTCCTCCTTCTCTCTAGAACCTTCTGGTTCTTCTTCTCCTATGGCTTTCACTATCTCTCCGGCCACCTCCAGCCTCACCCCTTTCGACCACCAGCCACCTTGAAGCCTTATCGCATCGATTCCCTTCGTCCTTGAGACCCCATGGGTCTTCACCACGATAGACGGTCACTGAAGCTTTGCCTAAGGTTGTTTTCGGCCATCTTTGGCCTGGCTCCGGTATATCATAGCCTCTTGAGTCTGATTCCGACCTTCTCCGACTCCGATCGGGGACTTTTCCAAGCCTTTCTCATCACAGGGTTCCTATGAAACCCTAAACCTTTGAGATTTTCTATGATTCTTTTAGATCCGTTATGTATCTATGCTACACTTGAGTTTTTAAACGATTTCCCTAAATTTTCTTTTGAAATTGCTTTCAAAACCCTTCTTTTCCGATTTAGGGTTTTCTAGAAAGTGTTTAACAGCTTGTTTGGATGGTTGTTATCATAATGTATCGTCTTGTATTGTACTGTACTGTACTGTATCTTTTGATGAATATAATGTTTGGATGGATTGTGTCATTTTATGGTATCACGCACCTGTGATACGATGAATAAATTTGCAATATTATAAAGAAAAATTATGATACGGTATATAAAAAGGTTGGGTAAATGATAAAATAAAATTATTTAATAATAATGAAGGGTGATATTGAGAGAAAAATACAAGGAAACGACGCGACCACACCAAATCGCTCGTTACATAAAGTGGCACATTTCATCGTAACGTAACGACGGATTTAACGATACGATACAATAAAATTTAAGTAACAATCAAAACAAACATTGTATTTAAAGTAATAATACGATACGATACGATAGGTAACAATCATCCAAACAAGTTGTATGTGTTTTATGATTTTCCTTCTTTATTATTCGTGTTGTTTCTCTTACTGTGTTTCCTGTGTCATGTTTTTACTTGCTTTATAATGTGTTCTTATACTTTTCTTTTATCATGTTTTTGTATGTTCTTTTACTGAGTTTTATACCCCGGCTTGAATGTTCTTTATTGTGTTTTCTATGATATGTTTTGTTATATTATTCTACTTTATTTTCTATGCTATGTTCTTGCATGCTTTTTCACTATGTTCTGCTATCTTCTTCCTCTATGATTTGATTTGTTTCTCCTAATGTATCCTTCTATCATGTTCTTAGGTGTCCTTGCTATTTTACCGTATTTAAAGTTTTCTCCTAAAAGACCTGTTTAAGCATGTGTTTCTTCTACTGCTTCCTCTACTATCAGTTGTTCTCTCATTATGCTTCGAATTAGCTTCGTCACTCTATTTTCTTGATCTTTCTACTTGTTTGCATGCTTCCTCATGAGTTTCTGAAAAGAAATATCTGAGCCTGTTGCCTCCTCTCTATATTTGATTCGAGTCAGGAACCTTAGAATTTGAGGGTTTTCCTCCGAGTTTGGTTATATGATCAAATTAGGACGCATTTCTAAGTGTGAATTTTTCTCGTTTGCACATAATTTTGATCCTTCTACACTAGACTCTTCTACTGAATAGCATGGCAAATTTCTTCATATTTAACGTGTATGTATGCTTTTTATATATGATGAATCATTCTTCAAAGAGGTTTTCAAACTAGTGATTGATTCAGAATTCCTTTTTAATAGGTCTAATTGATTATTACTGATTTTCCTTAAATTAAAACCTTTTCACTTTTCTGACTTGGTTCATTCATACCAAATCTTTGATCTCTGATTTCCTGGCTGTTAACTGATTTCCTTGCCTTATTTGCACAAACCGTGTATTTCAGAAACCCTGTCCTTAAATAACCTTTATGTATTTGCCCTCAATTGCATGCTTTACACAAGTGTTTGATTAATTTCTTTCCTTAATTGTTTTATACCCGTTTGAATTTTAATCCCTTAATTAAAGGGAGTCTTATGTAATTGATTTACAATCAGTCTTTAATTATTTTCTTACCTTATTCTGCCTACTTTCTACACGATAAATACACGACTCTCTTTCACAAGACACACACGAGAACACGATTAGAAATACACTTCAAACTATACAATTTCACAATTCTCTTCTGAACTCATACTTAGAGTATTCTTGCTTCTTGTCTACACTTTGGCTTTTACAAGACTACTGCTTTTTCGAAACAAGGAGGCAACAATCTAAAAGAGAAAATAAGGAGGAGATGCCGGGCCTGCGGTCGCCTGCAAGGCTACCTCGGTCTCGTAGAATGGAAGCCTGCTCTCGTACTAATGTTGTTGTTGCTGCTCCTCAAAACCTGGACATGTGCAAAAATGCACAGAAGTGTAGCATCAGCACAANCGAGAAACAAACTAAAGCAGCTTAGATTCACAATGAACAAGGAATCCATACTCAATATGAACACATGATATAAATAATTGTTGCGGCGTGCAACCCGGTCCATAATTACCATTGTTGCGGCGTGCAACCCGATCCATAAATACCACTGTTGCGGCGTGCAAACCAATCCACAAATACCACTGTTGCGGCGTGCAACCCGACCCATATCATTTATCATGTATCATTGTTGCGGCGCGCAACCCGATCCTCATATGTTATTGTTGCGGCGTGCAACTCGATCATCAATATCATTGTTGCGGCGCGCAACCTGATCCATATCATTCAACAGTCTGACTTCCCAAACAACAGTCACAATTAGGGGCATAAAAGTAAGCAAATATTTGACAAAATCCCGCAAGGGAGAGAATCCAACAAGTTCAACCACACGTCCCGACAAGGGAATAATCAACAACGCTTTCTCTTTCTTACTTTTCTTATGTTACAGTCCACTCTACCATTTTGACCCAACGCTCCAAGGAATCAAGTCATTTCATATACTTTCTATATTCGTATCACAATTCGAGCCAATGCTTCTAGGTATCAAATAATCATATCATCGTTCACATGTTATTCACAACATATAGAATCCTCTAGTAAGCACGGAATTCACAACCAATTCATGATAATCACTTTATAAGAACTCACGGTCATGCTAGACACCAATGTATAGATACTCATCACCATGCCTATACATCGTACTCGATCACATAGCAA
>MU777299.1:6302-23570 GCA_026770625.1 Nicotiana glauca | reverse complement strand
GGGGGGGGGGGGGGTCTTAGTGTCTCTAGGGTTTTTCTTTAGGTTTCAATGAAGAAGAAGAAGCTTAGGGTTGATGGAAAACAGATGCTTTTGTTTTCTAGGTCTAGGGTTATTGTTAGGTTGTATATCGGTCTCCTAGGGTTTGTGTGTTAGGGTGTATAAGAAGAAGAGAGAGTGGGTCTTAAGGTTTGGGCTTTAAAATTGGGCCAACTTTTTGGACCCCTTAAATTAAGACCAAACAAAATTAGCCTCAAATTTCATGCTCTTTCTTTTAAAACAAGGCTAAAAATACTACGCAATTTACTAATTAATCATACTTAAGTAAAATAACTATTAAAATAAAACTAACTGTTAAAACAAACTTATTTTTGGTAATTTTTAAATATCATACTAAAAGATAAAAATAAAAAAATTATTGTAAAATTAAAATAATATTCCTGAAAATAAAGTGGAACTATTTTTATATTTTAAATTTATGTAAGGTAGATAAATTAAAAGTAACTAGATAAAATATTAATTAGCTAAATAAAAGAAAATATTTTTACAATTTTTATTTTTGTGATAAAATAAAGTAAAAGAGTCAAAACTAGTTGAAATAAATATATTAGACCTAAACTAAATATTTAATTGCTAAAATGTGTAAAATCTTGGGAAGGGTCAAAAATTATATGTCTACAGCCTTAAACAGGTATCTCTCTATACTCATCCATCATCATAATTGTTACACAATCAGTTAATCTTACTGAGTCTGAACTCGTTTCACAACATGAAATCTACTTCACTTCCCAACTAGACAACATGAAAAGGTCATTCAACATGCCCACAATTAGGGGCTATCCATCAAAAAACGATGGAATTCAAGCACCAGATAGTCTTTTCTATCCTAAGGTAAACCCTTCTCGTCACAATCAAATCGTATGAACATATCTCGCAGTCACATCATACTCACTACATAGCCATCCGGTCATCACTTCCACAGATAGGGACACCGAACAAATAAATCTAGAAGCACGTGCTCACACAATCAATGTCCAAGTGCTCAACCTATAGGCAAAACATGGCCTGAAGTCCTCCGGACTGGCCCAACATCAACACACAGAAATCACATCTCGCCCTTGGATCATGGAATCACAAGCCTTCGATGCACAATTGATATTGAGCGCTCATGCGAGCATACGAACGTGTGGAAGGAATTTCAAGAGTTACATTTCAAGCTGAATCAAGGACGCACGATAAGAATTAAAGAATGCAGGATTTCCTAAAGGTTCTGCAGCCTCCCAGGGATAAGTAAAGACTTCTCTGTACTAATTTCCGAGACTCTACTAAACATGCTCATGACTCGTAAGACCTATGTAACCTTGGCTCTGATACCAACTTGTCAGGATCATAAAACTGAACCGGACGTGATTGCGCCTATCGTGAAACTAGGCCAGCCGACACAATTCCCAAATCAACCATTTTTCTATAAAAGTCTTTTTAAGCCATTAATAAAAAGAAATCCCATAATAAAGGTCTAAATAATCAGTGCGGAAACAAACACAAGTTCGACATCGGGATGTCATAAGTCACGAGCATCTACTAAGGTCTGAATACAACGAAGAGTCTGAAAATATACTAGAAACTGTCTAAGGAATACAAGAGGGAGAAGAGCAGGGCTGTGAACGTCGGGCAGCTATATTGCCAACTCTAATGACTTTGCCACAGAGCAATCAACACCTGCTATCGGGTTTAGGAATACCTGAATCTGCACACAAGGTGTATGGAGTAATGTGAGTGCGCCAACTCAGTAAGTAATAAAAGTAAATGAAAGTTGAGTAGTAATAAAACACGTAAACCACGTCATAACACTACAGCAAATACAGTACATTTCCAAAACAGTACAAAAATCATTTATTTCTAAATCAAACTCAATTCAGTAAAATCCCTTTCCTTTTTAAAACATCTTCAAATAGTTTCAAATGAGTGATAAAACAGTGAGTAAAAATGATATAAACGTAAATCAGCCCCTCGAGAAAAACATGTATCATAAACCGCCCATCGAGCATAATATCAGCAGAACCAGCCCCTCAGGCTACCTCACAATCACTCGTAATCAGCCCTTCGGGCATAACATAAATCAAGAACAGCCCCTCAGGAAAACATAGATCAAGAACAACCCCTCGGGCAACAACATGAAACAACAATATCCCCTCGGGCTACATCACATCACTCACACTGGGTACCCACGCTCACTGGGGGTGTTCAGACTCCGGATGAGCTCCTACATCCCAAGCGCTATAACAAGCCATCTCGTGGCATAATCAAACAGGCCCTCGGCCTCATAATAAGCCACCTCGTGGCATAACAAATCAGGCCCTTGGCCTCAAAATCATGAATCAGTAACAACATGCTGCGGCGCGCAGCCCGATCCCGTAATATCCTCATAACACAGGCCCTCGGCCTCACTCAGTCAGAAATCTCTCAAGCCGCTCGGGCAACAGTAAAACATGATACTCAGCCAAAAGTATCATTTAAAATATCAAAACAGAGTGAACACAGACGAGTTATGAAAACAGTAAAGTATAGAATGACTGAGTACATATATTAAATAAAAACAGTAAGGAATAGTAGTAATAAGACCCTAAGGGTTCAAAACTGTTGGAACGAGGCTCAAATATGGCATTCGTAATACTTTCCAAAACACAATGATATCAAAACGTTTTCTATCAATACACGACTTAACAGTCGCACGGGACGGACCAAGTCACAATTCCCAATGGTGCACAACCCTACACTCTTCATCTAGCCTGCGCGTCACCTTAAAGTAGCACAACGATGTGAAATCTGGCGTTTCAAACCCTCAGGACAATATTTACAATTATTACTTACCTCAATCCAGTCTAAACTCTAGCCCTCAATTCCTTTGTCTCTTGAGTCGGTCTTCAAATTCTCCGAATCTAACCAAAATTAGTTCAACGTCATTAATACATGTTAAAGGAACAAAGCCCAAGCGATAATAATCAAATTAACTCAAAAATCGTGAAATTGGCCAAACCCGACCCCTAGGCCCACGTCTCGGATTCCAATAAAAATTACAAAACTAGAATATTTACACACTCACGAGTTCATACATACAAAATACATCAAAATCTGACCACAAACGGCCCCTCAAATTCTCAAATCAAAGTCTTCAATTCCAAGCCCTAATTCCCCAATGTTAGGCTTTAAATCCCACTAATTTCATGTCTAATTAGGTAGAAGTTATCATAGAATCAAGTATTAAGTTCAAAAATCTTACCTCCACGTGTTTCCCTTCGATTCCCTCGTCAATCCCTCTCAAAAGTCTTCAAAATCGCTCAATAATGGTGGAAATAGACCAAAAATCGCGAAGGCAACTATTTAAACATTCAACCAAGCAAAAATCCCTTTTTCGTGAACGCGTTCAAAGCCTCATGTTTTCGAAGCATAAAAATTCACTAACCAAATATTCCTCTTTCGTGAATGCGACATCCTTCACAGGAACGCAAAGCCTCAACCTTCCAAATCTTCGTGAATGCGATATCACCTACGCGAATGCGATGAACAACTATCAGGGGACCTAGCTGCTCCAGTACTTTCCTCTTCGCGAACGCGTCCACCTCCTCCCATTCGCATTCATTTGAAAGGACATACCTTCATGAACGCAAGGCCCCACCGTGAACAAGAAGAACACTTTTTTTTTTTGCTATAAAATACAGAAATTTGCAACTCTCCAAAATAAGGATTTGGTACGTTAACTTCCCGAAACTCACCCGAGGCCCTCGGAACCTCAACCAAGCAGGACAACACATACCATAACATCATTCAAACTTGTTCCAACCTTCAGAATGCTCAAAACAATATCAAAATATCAAATCATCATCGGATTCAAGCCTAAGAATTCCAAAAACTTCGGATTCAAGCCTAAGAATTCCAAAAACTTTTGAATTTCGAATTCGATCAAAACGTCTATGAAACCTCGTCTGAATGACCTAAAATTTTTCACACACGTCCCAAATGACTCAACGGACCTACTCCAATTTTTGGAATTCTATTCCGACCACTATATCAAAATTTCCACTACCAACCGAAAAATGCCAAAATTCCAATTTCGCTAATTCAAGTCTAAATCTACCATGGACCTCCAAAATACATTCCGATCACAATCCTAAGTTCAAAATCACCTGACGGAGCTAAACAAATCATAAAAATCCAAATTCGAGATCGAATACTAAGAAGTTAAAACTTGGTCAAATATTTCAAATTTAAAGCTTCAAATCGAGGATTGTTCTTCCAAATCTATTCTGATTATCCTGAAAACCAAAACTAACAATCTACATAAGTTATAATACATCACACGGGGCTAGTGATGCCCGAGAACTGGCGAGCGAAGTGTAAAAGCTTAAAATGACCGGTTGGGTCATTACACATTCGTATGTATGTAACTATGGAACCAATGTATGTTATGGAAGTAGAGTTGAGGGGAATCAGTTAAGGAACTACCCTGTTAACCTAAAGTCACCAAGTAAGTCACTCCTTGCTTCATCATTATGAACACTGAATTATTTTCCTTGTTGTATATGTGCATCTATATTGAAGAGCATACATAAATATGGTCTTAACAAGAAACTGAATCACAAAACATTGCATGTATCTACTTTTGGAAGGAGATGCATTATTCGTGAAGCCTCTTTATCACAATTATCTTTCTTACAATCTCTTGAGGAATTGAGCTCTATAATGATTTCCATTAATTAACAACCCTAGGTTAGTACTTCCCACTTGTTTCCCCAAATTCTCAACAAGGGACTACACATGATGAATTCCTTATAGAACCTTCTAATTCAAATGGATAACATCAGCTCACTTGTGCTTGCGCGTGCACCACCATAATGTTTGCCTACATGATATCGAATCTAATGTAAAACATCCTAGTGTTGAGATCTTTCTTGAGCCACTTCCTCTCTCTTGTGTATATTGCTCACCCGATTTGAACAGTCACTTTACTCCCTTTGTGCATTATCATAAATCATTTTCACTGTCTAGTAACATAAGAGCGTATTTCAGCACTTATCATATTTGTGCATGTCAATTGAAATGTTCTCTTATTCGCATAATGTTTCTTGGAAATTTTAGATTTTTACAAATTCGTCATCAGAAGATCTTTTGTTTGCCCATCTCAGCATAACTTTCAATCCACTTAGACCATACCCCAGTGAGTAACTCACCTAGTTCCTAGTGTTGAAGCAACTCATGACGTGGTCGGGTACTGCTGCTTGAGAGTTGTTATACTAGAAACGTGTCTAGTTCATAACAAGTGTTCATTTTCTCTTTACACCTCTACAAACTATTTCCAGCCCAAACCTTTTCGAAACACATTTGAAACTCATCCAAGCTCTCAGGGCTCCAAACGAAATATCCACACAAGTCTAAAAATATCATACGATCTCGCTGGCACAATCAAAATACAAAAATAACATTTGGAGCTACGAATTAGACTTCAAAACGCATGAATTTTAAAGAAAAGTTCAAGAACCTCGAGAATTTCAACCAAGCATCCGAATTCTACTAAATCAACTCCAAAGGATACCAAAATTTGCAGAAAAAAATCTAAATAGCAAAACAAACCTATTGCAAGTCCCAAAACCAAATTCTGCACCAGATAGCCAAAAGTCAACCTACGATCAAACTTGAAAAATCTTCAAAACCTCAAATTGCCAACTTTCAGCAAAACAACACAAATCAACTTACAGACCTCTGTACACACCCAAGTCCAAAATCAAGATATGAATTTATCAAAACCATCAAAATGCCGTTCCGAGATTGTTTTCACAAAGGTCAAACTTTGATCAACATTTCTAACTTAGGCTTCTAAACCAAGAACCAAATGGTTTGAATTAACCTAAAACCTTCTCGGAATGGAACTGACCAATACCGCAAGTCATAAAAATCACAATTATACATGCGTGAAGCATCAAAAGGGGAAACGTGGTACAAATACCTTAAACGACCGGTCAAATCGTTAAAATATACTTATAGAGTGTACTAAAATAACGAGTATTGTAGTATACCAAGATAACTGGTATTCCCAGTATCATTGATCATTACTAATATTTTTAGTAGGTCATTAGTATAACAACAGAGTGTATAGTTAATTAATAGACTAAAACAAATTATAAAAGCATAGAAAAAGTTGTGATATTAACGTAACATTGCACAAGGAGCACAATTACAATACAAAAGACTAAACTTAATTTTTCTAAAAAGATGTTTAGAAGATGTTTGCATATACCATACCCAGGAGTAAAAAAACCAGCAATTCCTAAAGTACATCAGTAAATTTGCAATGCTCACAACTATAATACTATTTTTTCAAAAAGTTGAATGGAAGTACTGATTTATCAACACCACCACTAATACCTGCGACCTAAAAAAAACTACTTGTTTCTCCTCGCGATGTGCCATTTTAAAGCACAAGGTTTGTCCAATCTTACAGTGACCTGATCTTCGCTAACCAAAATTTTCATCTACTTCTTCTTTTTTCCATAATGGTATAGTAACGTTCCAAATCTGGTTCGAAGATATTTAGAATCAAAGATGTCACTGTCTGCATGAATCTTCCTGCCTTCAATGATATACTATGCAAATGCACAATAATATACATCATAATGACTACATACAAAAACATATAAAATAAGAAAATAAGATAACATAAAACAGCAAAAACAGAAGAAGATTATATAAAACAACATACAAATTATGCTTTTTCCTGTTTAGGCAAGTTATTCTCTGGTAAAAGAGGAAAAAGATAAGCCAAATTCGGTTTTCCAAAATAATGAGAGTGATACCTTGCAATGTCATGTCTTTGCTCATAAAATAGAGTAGTGGCCATCAATAATGGTATTAAGACAGCAAACGACTGCAACGCTTCACGAACAACTGCATCATGAGATGCAAAACTGATAGAGTCGTATATGTAAATACACCCAACATTGCCATACAGTTTTCACATTAATTGGCAGAAGCAAATAATAAACGTCAACCCATGCGGTGTTACAAAGAATGTAATACCCAAGCATATACTTTTTAATTTCTTTGTCAAGTCAAGCATCTTGTTTCTTATATTTGTGCACCTTGTAGTTGATTTAGCGAACAACTCTTGAATGCTACAATTAAAAAAATTATTAGTTGTTGTCATCCTCAAATTTTCATATTTGATTTTCTTTTGGAGGTAGTAGAATATCACATAATATGCTGCAAAAAGAAAGAAAGGCATTACTCCGATACATACACACACCACTCAATTAAACAAAAAAAATATATATTTCTGTTCACATACACTCGAACCAATACCTATACCAGCATAGTGTAATTCAGAAAACCATGTCCTCGGAGCTATGCATGCAACTCCAAGATCAAACTTTTGCTCAAGTATATCATCCATCATTTTGTACACCTTCTTCCGGAAGATATAATAAATATATAAATAAACTAGTCGAAACTATCATAAAAGATATAATTAACCATAAGTAAAACTGTAACATTACTTGCGAGTTACAATTAACTTTTTTTTCAACAAATGGAGAAAACTCATGACTAACTAATAGAGGAACTTATTTTGTAATTGAGGTTTTAAAAGGGTGATCCTCTTTCACAACAGCACGAGGTACAAGATGTTCTCTCATTCTTGTTTCATCTTATTCTTGACTTGCGTCATTTGAAATCTCATAAGCTTGAACTTCTTCACTTGTTGACTGAATCGGCAAAGAACACGTTATAGCACCTTCAGGTATAGAACAATTTCGCATAGAACACATTACAGGATCTACACCTACGGACTGGTTCTCAATCTCAGAAGTTAGTTTATGAATCTAAGACTCAATATGAGAGTCGCTCATCTCAGAAAGATAAACTTAAAAAAAAATTAAATATAGAACTATAGAGTTAATTACCAAAAGTCCCTTCCTTGATCCCTTCAAAATTCACATCTTCTTCATTCACATCTTCAATATTGCCATCATTTTCCTTGTTATATTTAAATTTTTTATTACAGAACAGGTAAAAAAATTGCAACTAACATGAAATAATCAGTATGTAGAAACCAGAAAAATAGACCATATACTAGCATATCTTCTTTGGCTTTGTTTTTATCGACCGCATCCCGATTAGTATCACCATCTTCATCTTTTTCGACATATCTGTTTTGTTGGTGCTACATCAGAAATTTCAAAAAGGTCTTATTAGCTTTAGCACTAACAAAAAATGTAAAAACTATACAATAAGAAATACTAGTATATCTCTTAATTGCTCTTTTTAATTGAATTAATGGCATCGAACAACTCCACAAATTTCTCGGTAAGATAATTCTTTAAAACTACTAGTTCATCTTTATATTACTTCTTCAATAACACTACTTCTTTCTTCAATACCTCTTTGTCATCTTCCAAAATCTTTAATCGAACATCCCAATCATTACCTATGGGCAAGGTATTTTTTAACTTTAGACTATTTTTTTTAATTTTTCAGGTGGAGGGTTGACAGAGGCATTCCCAAAACTATAACATTTGTCATGAATATTCTTTACCACCTGCTTCTCCAAGTCATTTCCACACTTTGCTTTGCATTTTTGATGGTTTAGGTGGAGGATGAACAAGATCGTTATCTGCCACCTTATTGTCCAAGTCAACTGCAACTTTCCCCTACCTTTTGCCTTGCCTTTTTACCTGCCTTTTTGAGCTCTCATGTGGATGATCAACAAAGTTATCGTATGAACTAGGGTGTTTCTGATCAACATTATCTGTTATATCACTCTCCAAGTTGTCAAGAGATATATTCCTTATATTTAACTACATAAACATATATTTAATAAGCAAGCAGAAAAAAATGAAGTATTTACTTATGGTATATTATTTTACATAAGAAAAAAGCATAGTTATACTAGTGACTTAGTATAACAGAAATACAAATGAGTATATCACATATATACCACTTTTAACTGAAACAAAAGTCTAGTAACTTAGTTAAATAAAAAAAGTATTTACTTTTAATCCATTTTATATATAAAAAAAAAGTCAGTTATATTACTAACTCGGTATCATTTATATTTCTGATGGTATACTATTTTACATAAAAAATAACAAAGTCACAGTTATACTAGTGACTTGGTATATCAGAACTACAAATGAGTATATTACATGATATACCACTATTAACTGAAACAAACATCTGATAACTTAGTTCAAAAAATGAAGTATTTACTAATGATATACTATTTTACATAAAAAAAAAGAAGAAAATTCAGCTATACCAGCGACTTGGTAATACCAGAAATACAAATGAGTATATCACATGATATACCACTATTAACTAAAAATACCTAGGGAAACAAGAGAACTAATTTACCTTGTTAGAAGGAAAACAATACACTTTCTCATGTAATTCCTCGAACTTTAGCTGCCTTGTGACCTTCCATCTAAGAATTCGTAAATATTTATTCCCACACCGAACAACAACACCATTATACCCATATCCGCAATATTCATTGAACCATATCTGAATAGCCGAAGGAAACCCAGAAATCGGATAATATTGTCGCCGCCTATCCAAAATGCCAGACATTGATTCCAAGAGAGCTTTGTATACAGCTCTTCCCCATGTATAACTGCTACTACTGTTGTGCTTCTTATCTATTTATGATTTACGATATTGATTTATTGGAGCACTATTAAGTGTGATGCCAACCCCTCGTCATTACTTCTCCGGAGTT
The DNA here is from genome assembly GCA_026770625.1 of Nicotiana glauca. NCBI lineage: Eukaryota > Viridiplantae > Streptophyta > Magnoliopsida > Solanales > Solanaceae > Nicotiana > Nicotiana glauca. The sequence goes on along the minus strand of MU777299.1, from coordinate 13,807 downwards.
AGGCTAGATACTTACCGGGTATGTGTTGAATTACATAGACATGCTGCACTTCTTCACTAAATGTACAGGATCTGACAGGTTCATTTGGTGATCTTCTTGGCGCGCCTGCGCAGCCATTGAGGAGACTTTATGTGAGCTGCATTTCATGCTATGCATCGCAGTCTGCAGATTCCCCATCATACTATTCACTTTGTCCTGTCTTATTTACATTTCAGACAGACATTTTATTACTTTTGTACTCCTTAGTAAATGTTCATGGACTTGTGATACCGGATTTTGGGATATACTAGTTAATGCTTACTGTTCTTTATATTATCATCGCCTTTTATTTCTTTTATAAACTACTAATTTTGTACTCTTCCGTGGATTTAAATGTGTAAATTTCCTCCCTTATTAAAATTTATGATTTTGAAAGTAATAAAATGAACAACTAATGTGACAATTCATCGTTGGCTTGCCTTAGGCGCCATCATGATCTATAGTGGATTTTCGGTCATGATCGCTTGGTATCAGAGCTTTGGGTTCCTTGGGTTTCACGAGTCATGAGCGATTCTAGTCATGTATATCGATACAGAGACGTCTATACCTATCTTCAGGAGGCTATAGGTCTATTAGGAGCACTTCCCCTCTTGATTCCTCATCGCGCGATTTAATTCTTTTGAGGCTTATGCCTTTATTTCCTTCCTACTCGATCTTATGTGACGTGAAGTGCTTTTTATCAATTTGGCATTGAGGAGTTGTAGTGGTAATGTAGACGATGCGTATTCGGGCATGCTATTACCGTCCCCTTGCGGAAGGATGTTCTGTCATTTCAGCTCAGTATCTGTATTTTCTGTGGTTTTGAGGCTATGAACAGATTGCTATGATGTTCATGCGTGTTATAGCACAATGTTGGTATAATGGTAGGATGTTGGTCTATGTGTCGAGGTAGTTAATGACTCAGAAGGAGGATTTCTCAATGCATGGTTTAGAGGTTCGACATTTAATTCCAGCAGAAGAAAGACTGAGGACTATGGATGTTCAGGCTTGGGTTAATGGAGTAATAAGACTTGATATTTTTCGAGTGTGGTGGAATTTTCATTGGTGATGTGGTATCGTCGTCCTTGTTTGAACAGAGTAAGGTTCACCAGTATTATGGTCTTTTTTGATTTGCCCTCGGGGAAGAGTGTGGTAAAATATTGTATAAGAAGCAGTTGCTAGAGATGGCGGTGTGTAACGGTTTCAGAATCCAATCGGTGTTTCAAATGCTGATGGCTCGAGAAAGAGGGTCTGCGAGTAGGCTTAGAGTTGGTAGCAATTTATTAATTTAGGTGCTACAGAGATAGATTTTTATTTGAGACAACATTTGGGTAACGAAGGATGAGGAAGAACATATGGGAGGTGTCTTGCGGTGGTTGAATTACTAGCAGGTCAAGTATAAAAAGAAGAGGTCGAAAAGTTTCTTAAAGGAGATGTTTTAACCGAAGTGGGAGTGGTAGAGTAGCATACGGATTCTGTGGTAAGATAGCCACATACCTTGAGGAAGTTTAGAGTGATTTGGGAATCATGGTTGAAAGTGACTAGGTCTACGGATTTTATTTGGGATGGAGGCTACTACACTGAGGAACATTGAATATGGAAAATAGGAGTTTGGTTGAAATGAAGAGAGGTGTATTATCGTGTTTGGATGCAACGTGACTTCGAGAGTGGAACATATTGTCAGATCTCAATTGATGTCAATGGGGAATGAACATTCTTACAGCTAGTGGACGAGCATGGGCTCAGAAGGGTTTAATGATTTCGTGGTACATGTATCCAATGCAGCATCGTTAGAAGATGTCGGTATGGAATTCCACATGCGGGTTATGTCCTATGAACAGGTAAGCGGTTGCGTGATTTTGATGAAGTTTCTATGAATATTTCTACTCACTATCCGACAGAAGGTCAAATATGTGATTGTGGCTGATAATTCGGAATGTTACATGAAAAGTATAACAAGAGACTAAAAGAAGATTATTGGTTTGACGGTGCGAGATCATAGTAATTGAGAGGAGGAATCTTTGTAGTCTCTAGATTATCCGATGGTTACTTAAAGCTATGTGGGGGAGCCCACTGTCTATGATTATCTCATGTGGTTGCCGACCTGTACGGTTTCAGTTTGTCGGTGCATTGATGGATTGTTTATGACTAAGAAAAGAAAACATCAGGGGTAATTCGAGTAAAGAACTTGATGAGTGTGAGCTACATTTCGCCTTACCAATTCATGTGCAGGTTTTTGGGAAGACTCAAAGTTTTTGCTTATTGTTGATGTGATGTACGAGGAAAGGAATTCATCAGTCTACTTCTTCAGGAGTATTCATGTGCTATCCATGCACTATGATTGGGTTATATATTTGAGACCAAGTTATAGTGGATGATTCTCAACAGTGGTTCTAATGGGTTCATGAATTAAAGTGCAGTTTCTAAGTATTATGGGTCCGTTGTGTAGTTAAGGATCGAGCTTTTTCTAGTAAATCATGAAACGGACTTGGAGTGCTTCTATGTTAGCACAAGGGTTCTGTGGTATGATGTTAGAAAGATGGAAGAAGACAACTTCGGATTCGTAGAGGATATTCTAGAATAGGTGTTTTAGTTGGAGGTGCTATTGTACGCGTAAGGAGGGTATGAGATGGTTCATGGGTATTGAGACGATGTGGTCTCGTGAATTGGTTCACCAAAATGAGTGTTGATTCGGTTTCGGTATATTTTGAATGGAGCTATTATTATTTCTAAGACAAGTCAAGAGTAAATTAGAAGAAGTGGGGTCAGTTAGTAATGGTTTGAATTAGCATGATTGCGGCAATGATCAGTTCCTTCGGCGTGTTAAGTTATGCAGGTGGTTTGTGGTTGTATGTATGGTCTTGACATCCTCCATAATTTCCTTAATTTGGGATGTATTTTATTCCTATGCCCTTGTTGTGTAAATGGATCCCGGAATAGTTATGGTGGCTTAGACCATGACTTGAGGTCTGTATTTTCTGCAATCGCGGGAATTCAGTTGTGTGTTGCAATGGTTCTTCTGAAATGATGAAGTGAAAGGTTTCTAGTTAATGAAGTGTTTATTCTATTGGTTGTTCCGAGGTTATGATGAATTCTTATAGTCTCGCATAGCAACGTGATGGGTGTAGTGAGCGGTATAGAAATTAGAAGTTAAGGATCAAGGTTGCAACTCGGTGTTGATAAAAAAGTCATGAGCTCGGATGATTCGGGTATCCTAGTTTCGACTACGAATGGTGTTATGTGGAAGGAGCAGTGTGAATTGATTTGCGGATTCTTGAATTGCTTTACATAATTAGTTATGGTTGGTGGTATGGAGGTGCAGACTTTGCTACTTGGTGGGGAAGGTCGTAGGAGCGTACCTGACGGGAGAATTGTATCATTATGGCATGTTAGTCACTTGATGATTATAAATTGGAACCAAGTATGGAGATTCCTGTGCTAGCACTAATGTAAGAGTTTATGCCTTAAAGGCGTTCTATTCCTTGGTTGTGGACTGTTTGAGTTTCTTCCGGATTTGACAGCTATTCCTATATGTCATGGATAGGGTAATTGTTGATCCTGAAAAGGTTATTAGCCTAGTATGGGATGATCAATATTGGCTCGAGGTCTGTTAGTGGGTCTAATGTGAATGTGTGCTCTATATCAGGTTGAATGTGTTCATTCAGCACAACGTTGCTTATGGAGGAGTCTTCGAGTTTGAGCGTTGGATGTTATTCCCGTTGTAAGCTATTCCATGTAATAATCTATTTTTCCATGCGGGTTGTGAGATGCCTTGATCGTTGGCACATGTGTTGTGATCCTGTACAGCTTGTGGTGTTATATGAGCAAGATGGCTCTCGAGATACAGGTCATTTATTGCACCTTAAATTTGCTTGGGTTTTTATAGCGTATGGCGCTATCCAAGATGGCTCTCGAGATACAGGTCATTTATTGCACCTTAAATTTGCTTGGGTTTTTATAGCGTATGGCGCTATCCAAGATGGCTCTCGAGATACAGGTCATTTATTGCACCTTAAATTTGCTTGGGTTTTTATAGCGTATGGCGCTATCCAAGATGGCTCTCGAGATACAGGTCATTTATTGCACCTTAAATTTGCTTGGGTTTTTATAGCGTATGGCGCTATCCAAGATGGCTCTCGAGATACAGGTCATTTATTGCACCTTAAATTTGCTTGGGTTTTTATAGCGTATGGCGCTATCCAAGATGGCTCTCGAGATACAGGTCATTTATTGCACCTTAAATTTGCTTGGGTTTTTATAGCGTATGGCGCTATCCAAGATGGCTCTCGAGATACAGGTCATTTATTGCACCTTAAATTTGCTTGGGTTTTTATAGCGTATGGCGCTATCCAAGATGGCTCTCGAGATACAGGTCATTTATTGCACCTTAAATTTGCTTGGGTTTTTATAGCGTATGGCGCTATCCAAGATGGCTCTCGAGATACAGGTCATTTATTGCACCTTAAATTTGCTTGGGTTTTTATAGCGTATGGCGCTATCCAAGATGGCTCTCGAGATACAGGTCATTTATTGCACCTTAAATTTGCTTGGGTTTTTATAGCGTATGGCGCTATCCAAGATGGCTCTCGAGATACAGGTCATTTATTGCACCTTAAATTTGCTTGGGTTTTTATAGCGTATGGCGCTATCCGTCTCTCCAGGGTTGTATTAGGCACCCCGCGTGCTTGTGATCAATATTCGGGCATTTTGTAAATATAAGCATTGCGGGTTGATGGGTACTTCTTTATTAATTGTTTATATGTGAATCGGGTGGCACGCCGCCACGGGTAACTTATTGGATCGGGTGGCACGCCGCCATGGATATTTGGTATGGAACGGGTTGCACGCCGTAACGATGTCAAGTTTAGGTTGGGTTGCATGCTGCAACAGTGTTACATTTGGATCGGGTTGTACGTCACAACAGTGAGATGTTGAGTACAGTTCCCTATGTCTAATCTTGTGTATTTTGTTTCTCTTTCTCAGAGAAGGTTCATAGCGTATGTTCGATCGTTTTATTCGTTACACGGGATGTGTAGATTTTTTCTAGAGTTCATTATTCTTTATATGTCATATTCAAGTTGTAGCTTGTTGGCGCATTGATGACGTCATATTAGATTTTTTTTAGTGTTTGCGGTGGCTTATTGTCGAGTAGTTTGTAATGGGTGAGATGAGGTTTTTAGACCTGAAGTTGGTACAATCGAATTTATGCAAGCAATATTAAAGAGAGAATGTCACTATTCAGTTTAGATTGAGGTAACGGTTCTTTCTAAGAGGAGAAACTCTATGAGTTATTGATTTGACAAGTGGTTATGAGTTTTTGCATATCTCTTTTATCGTTGCAGTATTGTGAGGATTGAAATCGAGCTTATATATGTTATGAGGTATACTATGGGCACCGTGTCAATAATTGTAGATGACGTGCTTGGAGGAGGTTGCCTTGGGAAAATGAGGGATGCGGTGCGTTATATGATGTAAGAATAGGTGCATGATCATGTGTGGGCTCTGCGTGTGGATATTGATATTGTGTATGTATGTTAGAATCAGGTCTGGTAGAGAAATTCGAAGGCTGGAATTTGGTTCTACCACTTATTGGCCAAATAAAAGGGAGAATCTTCAGTTTGGCTCAAGCTAATATGCTTAAATGGGTTGTGGTGGCACGGATAGGTGCACAAGGTGTTGAAAAGTAATTTTGAGGCAACTCCGGAGCAATTCTTAGCACATTTGAGGACAAATATATGCTTAAGTAGGGAAGAATATAACGATCCGACCGGTCATTTTGATACCTAGCATGTCATTCGGCAGTTTGAGGCCCTAAATATCTTCATTTAATGTATTACAACTTGTACGTGTGGTGGAAATTGGATTTTGGGAATTTCGGAGTTGATTTGAAAGAAAAAAAATTCTAATTTCGGAAGCTTTAAGTTGGAAGAATTGACTAAGGTTTGAATTTTGAGCTAACGACCTCAGAATCGGAATTTGAAGGTTCCAATAGATTCATATGATGATTTCATACTTAGGCATATGTTCGTGTTGAGTATCGGGTGGTCCAGGAGCATTTCGGCGCTTATTGTGGAAAGTTGGCATTTTGAAGGTTTAAGAATTTCTTAAGTTTGATTTGAAGTGGATTTTGATATTATCGATGTCCGTTTGTAATTATGAACCTTGGATAGGTGCATATCGTGATTGTGACTTGTACGCAAAGTTTGGCATAATTTCGGAATGTTTTGATATGATCCGGACGCGCTCGTCGAAGTTTGGAAATTGAAAGTTTAAAGAAGGACTTCAGTCGCCGATTCATAGTTCTGATGTTGTTTTGTGTGATTTGAGGCCTCGACTTTGTATCGTATTTTGGGAGGTGTTGGTATATATGTTTAAGGCCTTGAGTGGCTCAAGTGAGTTTCGGACGGTGTTCGGATCGATATGAGCCTTGTTGAAGTTGCTGGAATTTTTGGTTTGCTGATGCAACCGCTCCTGCTAAGCCTTGGTCGCAGAAGCGACTTCGCATAAGCGAGATGAAGCTCGTAGAAGCAACTTGGGCGAGGTGGGCTTGTGGTCGCAGAAGCTAAGAAGAGTAGCGCACCTGCGTGTGGCCAGAAACGACTCCACTGCCGCTGGTGTGAGAAAAGGCACAGATGCCCAAGGCAGTGTCGTACCTGCGATTGCACAGGAGCAGAAGAATTCTACATGTGCGATAGGCTGCTGGTAAAGGACTTCCGCAGGAGTGAGATTTTTCTCGTAGAAACGAGCTCGCAGGTGTGCAAATTCGTCCGCATGTGCGAGATTATCGCTGGGCAGAAGGGTTCTTTAAATCGAGACTTAGCTCTCATTTATCTCATTTTCCCCTTGGATGGCCGAATTTGGGGAGCGATTTTGAGAAGGTTTTCATCAAGAAACACAATGTAAGTAATTTCCCACTTGCTGTAAGTTAATTTCATGGATTCTATGTGGATTTGCACATGAAAATTTGTTGAAATTTGGGATTTTAGTGGGAATTCTAGATTTTGGTAATTTTGAATTTGACCACGAAATTGGACATAAATTTGTGAATAAATCATATATTTGAGTTCGTGGTGTCATGGGTAAAGTTTATCATCGAACAATTTCGGAATTAGGGCACGTGTGCCCGATGGTTGACTTTATTGACTTTTCGAGCGGAGTTGGGAAGTGTTATAAATTAATTAATTATGATGTTGGAGTTTATTTTTATTGGTTTTCATCGCTGTTTGACTAATTCCGGGTCGATGGGCCATTTGTTGAGGTGCTAGAGAGGTGTTGGAGCCGGTTATAGAACTTTGGGATGAGGTAAGTGTCACACCTCCTTTTATATATATACTACTTTACCCGCGAGGGCGTAGAGGAGTTTTTCCAATTTAAGGACAGTCGGAACGGGATTAGTTATTTAAGTTTTTCAGAGTCGCCACTTGAGAATATAATGGTGTCCCAAGTCACCGGTTTAATCCCGAACCGAGGAAAGTTTGACTCTGTTA
>MU777297.1:20883-36322 GCA_026770625.1 Nicotiana glauca | reverse complement strand
ATATATATATATATATATATATATATATATATATATATAGTGGTTATCTTGAAATTCATTTGGAGCCAAAAATCCCACCGCCAAAAGATAGTTCTTTCTCCATTTTACAATATTGTGGTTATGGACGAGTTTTGTGGGTATGGATGAGGATAAAAAGTTATGCCGAGGAAGGAAGTGGGGAAGTGCTTTACCCGAATTTTCTTCTAACTCTAACTTTATCTTTATCTCCCACTAATTTTAAAATATCAGCCAACCTATGTAAAAATAGTATATATAGCCAACTTATATTATACTACAAATATACAACCAACTTTTGTAAAAAAAATAGTAAAAAGAAATTTTACCTTGTAAAAATAATACTAAAATGAAATTTTATTTTAGTACATATACTAATTTTGGACGACTTTATGTTATAAATAAGTTATATCAAATATGTATTACAGTAATACAATATTTAAAAGATTTATTTCAAAAATTGATTTAACTATCTTTGTATAAAATAAAATTTTAAACAAAGGTTATCACAAGAAATTGAACCAAATAGAAAAGGGATAAAATCAAAGAAAAAAATCAACATTCTTTATTTGATTTGATTTCGATTTTTAGTTTTAAGAACATATAAAATTTAATTATAGGTTTCATCAAAAATTAATCGAAAAAGTCAAACCAGATTGATTATATAAATACCTATTTAGAAATTATAACTATATAAAATTTGACATTACAAATTGTTTTTTGCGCTCTTGGTACGTAGCCTAATTTTTGTACGTATAGTATAGTATATATACTATTTTGGTTTGTAGAGTTTAGTTCATGTTAAAAATAATTTTTTTTAATTTAATTGAATCCTTAAATTATTCATCATTATTCAATTATCATCAAAATATCTTGAGAATTAACAACTTTTCTTAATAAGTAATTCAATATAATTGCTATAATATGTGTTTAATAATATATTTCACGTCTTTTATTAAAAAACTGATAGAAAAATCAGAACAATTGATAAAATCAAACCAATAATGTCACGACCCAATTTCCAAACCCGGTCGTGATGGTGCTCTCGTGAAGACAAGGCCAGCCAAACGAACAACGAGCCCCTTTAAAAATTTATTAAACATAAATGAATAGATAAATGCAACTTAATGACAATAATAATCCATATCTACAACCCAACACAACCCGACCGGGGTGTCAGAAGTCACGAGCATCAAAAGAAGACTGAACACAACTACTGGGCCAATAATAATATACATAATAAAATCTGAAATCAAAAGATGAAGTCCGGTGCCGCGAACGCTGACGGTCACCTTGTCCACTACAGTAGTATACCAGTAGTAATACCTTCAATCAGCTATTAACCCGCTTCCTGTTGAACAATACCTGCAACTGCACACGAGGTGCAGGGAGTAAAGTGAGTACTCCAACTCAATGAGTAATAAGAGTAAATAATAACTGAGCGACAAGAAATCACGTGAGAGCACTCCATCATGCTATATAGGACAGTACGACCCCTTGAGAAAACAATAAATCCGTGAAAATATAGAAAATATTTGGCTCAGTTAAAAACCTCTTTTGAAAATTTTCTTTTCCCAACAGTCAAGCAAATGCATGCATAATCAGATAGTGCAAGTCCGCACATAAGTCAGCCCCTCGGGCACAGCACTCCATTAACAAATAACACCAGGGTATCTAGTAACAGTTCAAGAAATAGCATGGATGCCAATGATATGAGAGTGCTGAATGTCATGCCACGTAGTACAAACAAGAACTAGTGTAAGAATGCAATGCAATGCACATGACCGCTGCGGCACGCAGCCCGATCCATTTGGGTACCCGCGCTCACTGTGGAGGTTCAGACTCCGGAGGGGCTCCTACAGCCCAAGCGCAATATCAATATCACACCGCTACGGTGCGCAGCCCGATCCATGCTCAATCCAAAAATGCACATAAGCCACTAGGGCAATATTCACATAACAGCTCTCAGTTCAAAACGTCAGTAAGATATCATTTAAGTTTTCAAATCATGAAAAATGGCCGAATTAGCAAAACCGCATTAAAACCCTAGACCGAGATCAAATAGTATGTAAAATTAATGCGAAAATAGTGATATCAATCCCTAAAGGATCCACACAGTTGGCACGAAGCCCAAACATGGCAATCAGTCCAAATCATGATGATAACAAGTAGTTTCAGCCAAATAGGTAGTAATTTCATCAATCGGGACGAACCAAGTCACAATCCCCAACGGTGCTCTACCCCACGCTCGCTATCCGGCGTGCAAGCCACCTCGATACAGCACTATGATGTGCAAAATCTGGGGTTTCAAACCCTCAGGATATCATTTACAAGTATTACTCACCTCGAACCAGTGAAATCTCTAGCTCGCGACGCCTTTGCCCCTCAAATCGTCCTCCATGTGCGTCGTATCTAACCAAAAACAGAGCAAATACATCATAATATGCTAAGGGAACAATACCCAATCGAAAACCATCGAGAAATAGCAAAAATCTCAAAACTAGCAAGCCCCGGGCCCCCTTCTCGAAATCCATAAAATTTTACATCAATACGATCCTTATCTCGTGACGATTCTATACTTATCAAATTCACAAGAATCGGAGTCCATTTGACCCCTCAAATCACTAGTTTAAACTCTTTTAAGTTTCAAGCCTTAACCTCCATTTTTAACCTTTATTTCCTTAGATTTTCAGTGTTAACCCATGTTTTTACACCATAATAACATAATCTAGGTCCAAGAATCCATACCTGATGAAAGCCCTCAAAACCCTCTTCAAAAATCGCCCAAAACCTCCTTAGTCCGAAGTCCAAAATGTTTGTTTCCTTAAAAAAATTCGCGAAGAAGACTTAATATGTTTTGCCCAGTCATTTTCGCTTTTGCGGCACAAAAACCACTTCTACGGTTACCGCTTATGCGGAAGTCACTTAAGCTGCCATGTCTGCTTCTGTGGTCCAAAACCGCATCTGTGGTGACCGCTTTTGCGGACAGCCTTCCGCTCCTGCAGAAAATGCCAAGCCCTCAAGGACCGCTTCTGCGACCCCTTCCACCGCATCTGCGGAACCGCTTCTGCTGTCCCTTTTCCGTAGATGCGGAAATACCAAGTATCAAAACCATCAGTAATCACACAAGTCCAAAATTCACCCCGTTGGCCATTCGAAACCACCCCGAGGCCCCCAGGACCTCAACCAAAAACACATATATGTCTTAATACATTATCCAAACTTGTTCCAATCATCAAAACACGTCAAACAACACCAAAATCATCAATTCACCACGGATTCAATCCTAAGTTTCTTCAAAACTTCCGAAAAATACATTCGATCAAAAACCCAACCAAACGACGTCTGAATGACTTGAAATTTTGCACACATCACAAATCACATATCAAAGCTACAGCAACTCTCAGAATTCCATTCCGACCCTCGGATCAAAATCTCATCTATCAACCGGAATTCGTTAAAATACTAACTTCGTCAATTCAAGCCTAATTCTACAACGGACCTCCAAATTCAATTCCGATCATGCTCCTAAGTCACAAATCATTCCCCGAAGCTAACCATATCATCGGAAATCACATTCGAGCCCTATAACTCATAATTCAACGTCCGGCTGACTTTTCCAACTTAAGCCTTCCTTAAAGAGACTAAGTGTCTCATTTCTTATCAAAATCAATCCAAATCAACTCTAACACACCACATACCGATAATGAAACATGAAGAAGCATAAAATGGGAAAAACGGAGCAACAACACATGAGACGACGGGTCGGGTCGTCATAAATAATAAACTGATTTGGTTTGGTTTGGTTTTGTTTGATTCTAATATATCTATTGTACATGCTGAAAATCCACCAATTAGGTCATATTTTTATTTTTAGTATGTGAATGTCATACTTACTTAATAAAAAATAATTTAATTTTAAATTTCTCATCTTAACATGTTGGGTATGCATCTTGTTTTAATATGTTGGGTAGGCATCTTGTTTTAATATATTATGTTGGCGATAGGGCGAATGAAAGGTTTTAAATAATTAGGCCATTTATAGATATCTTGAGGTAATAGCCGCCTGTGTAGGTCTCTCTGTCCTCTATTTATTTAACTTTATTAAATTTCTAAAGAAGGCTCTCCTTTTGTTTTCTCTTAAATGCTAAATTTATTGCCTAGTTTCTTAGTTTAGGTGCTTTGATAAACCTCAAGAAGCTCAATTTTTCTTTTTTTCCACAGGCTTCACTCCATAATTTGTTCATATTCTCTGATAGGCTGCCCTAGTCGATTTGCTTCCATTTTCTGTATATACTAATGCCATATCTCTGTCCTGTGTATTTTTAGATTGCATAATGATGAGATAATAAAGAAGGATCATGTGGCAGCTGGGCTTTGTTGCATACAACTGTTTATGAATTCTTCTTCTCTGGAAGAAGCTATAATGTCACGATCCCAGTTCGCCTTTATGAACCATCATGACGGCACCTAGTCTCTATGACTAGGTAAGCCTAAAACGCGGAAGATAAACCAAATTTGCGGAAGAAAATAATTTAAACAAAAATAGTGTAATAAAACAGAGTTTAAAAGTGCAGCTCGGCATACACAATGTTAACTCTCAAAACTAATATAATTCTCTCAAAATTCGGAAACCCATGAATCACAAGCTATGAATTTGCTCTAACTCCGGAATATCTACATCAACAGAATAGATAGAAGGACTATCACTACAAGATAGAATGGAAAGCGACTCTTCAGTCTACGGATGCGGCAGATATACCTCGAAGTCTCTAGGGCAGTCACCTCGCCTCAAGGGTGGTAGGACTGAGTCGAAGTATCTGGATCTGCACATGAAAAACATGTGTGGAAAAGGCATGTGTAAACCACAGTGGTACTCAGTAAGTGCCAAGCTTCACCTCGATCGGGTAGTGACGAGGAAGGTCAGGGCCCTACTTAGATAAATTAAAACTATAAGGTATGACAGAATAAGATAAGCAATATAGTTGAAAGCTAATAATAAGAATTCAATACGAGAAAGTAAGGAACTCAATAACTGAAATAGAGGCTAAAACAATCACAAGGATAATAACCAGGGATCTCTAGGTATCCCAAGGATCTCTTAGTATCCTCAATATATGCTAGGTATCTCTTGGTATCCCGAGGATCTCTTGGTATCCTCAATATATTCTAGGGATATCATGGTATCCCGAGGATCTCTTGGTATCCTCAGTATACGTGCCAAGGATCTCTCAGTATCCCGCACCTCAGCTCAATCAGAAATACATACAGGGATCTCCCGGGATGCCTTCCCGTAGTTCCAAAGTTAAACACACAACAATAGCAAAAGGAATACTCAATTAAGCTCAACTTCATACCAAAGTAAGATAGATATTTCTAACCTAGCATACTTCACATAATACAAATAAGGCAGTTATAGCAAATAGAGCAATTTAGTCAATTAGACATACATCTCTAGGATAACAGCAGGCTTAAATTTCAAGTAGTGTAAGCAAGAAAGGAAAAACACAATTAAAGCTTTTTTTAATGAAAATAGGATTTCAACAATAAGTACATGTACGCACTCATCACCTCATGTCAAGGTATTTTAATTATCACAATACCAATCCTAAGGGGAATGTCCCCTACACAGGGTTAGACAAATCAATTACCTCGAACCGGATCAAAATCAACCTGAAACCACATTCTTTCCACGAGTGCTCGACTCCGAAATGGCCCAAGTCTATTCAATTCAATTGCATAATGTAAATAACACTTCAAGTAACTGATTCTAACAATTAAATTCTACGCTAATACGCGAAATTAGGTAAAATGACCAAAATGCCTCTTGGGACCACGTCTCGTAATCGGGTAAAATTTATATTTCCAGAATCCTCACACTCTGATGAGTTCAGTCATAGAAAAAGTACCAAAATCGGACCTCAATTGGTCCCTCAAATCATTAATCAAAGGTCTCTAATTAATCAATCTCTAATCCTCAATTTGCCATTGATTTTCCTTAAATTTCCATGCTTAGGATGATAAAAATCACCATAATAACGAGTTTAGGTTCCAAGAATCCTACCTCTCTTGAATCCCCTCTCAAAAATCTCCCCAAAAGCTCACTTCTCGGATAAAAATGGTGAAAGAATAGCTCAAATTCGCAAAGGCAACTATTTATATGTTCTGCCCAGCAATCCGCATCTGAAGTCCAAAAATCGCATCTGCAATACCGCTTCTGCAGTTGGGGAACCACTTCTGCGATTCTCACATAAAACCTCCCCGCCGCATCTGCGACCCAGAATCCACATATGCGGTCACGCAGGTGCGATACTTATGCCGCTTTTGCAGTTCCTGGCCCCTTCCTCACCTGTCGCTTCTGCGATTGGATTCCGCATCTGCGGGAGTTGCACATGTGGCCTCTCAACCACAGATGTGATTATGACGTCAGTTATAGCTTCAGGTGCAACTCCAAACTCCAAATCCTTCCGTCGACCATCCGAAATCATTCCGAGGCCCCCAGAACCTCAACCAAAAGCACAAAAAAGTCTAATAACACTGCCCAAACTTGTACCAATTCTTAAAACAACATCGAAATAGCAAATCAACCCTGGATTCAAGTCTAAGAACTCCAAAACTCTAAAAATACGCTTTCGATTAAAAAGTCTATCAAACATCGTCCGAATGACCTGAAATTTTGCACACACATCACATTAAACCCTACAAAGATACTCCAACTTCCGGAATTCCATTCCAACCCTCGAATCAAAATCTCACTATCAAACCGAAAACCTCAAAAATTCAACTTTCGGCATTTCAGGCCTGAATTCGCTACGGACCTCCAAAACTCAATCCGAACACGCCCCTAAGCCGAAATCACTCATCCGAGCTAACGTAACCATCAGAATTCCATTCTGAGGCCATCTTCACACTGTTCCAACTACGGTCAAATTTCCAACACTTAAGCTCTCATTTAGGGACTAAGTGCCCCAAAACTCTCCGAAACTTAAAACCGAACATCCTGGAAAATCAAAATAGCAAAAATAAACACGGGGAAAGCAGTTATTAGGGGATAGGGGCGTAAATTCTTAAGGCGATTGTTCGGGGCTTCACATCCTCCTACACTTAAACATTTGTTCGTCCTCGAATGAGCATAGAGACATACTTGAAGTAGTGAAAAGATGAGGGTAACGATTGCGCATATCCTGCTCGGTCTCCCATGTCGCCTCCTCGATCGGCTGACCTCGCCACTGGACCTTTACTGATGCAATGTTCTTTGACCTCAACTTTCTAAACTGCCTGTCCAATATTGCTACTAGCTCCTCAACATAAGATAGGTTCTTGTCCAACTGGACTGAACTGAAATCCAACACATGCGACAAATCACCGTGATTCCTCTGGAGCATCGAAACATGAAATACCGGATGAACTCCTGCCAAGTTGGGAGGTAAGTCAAGCTCATAAGAAACCTCCCCAACATGCCTCAATATCTTAAAAGGGACAACAAACCTCGAACTCAACTTCCCTTTCTTCCAAAATCTCATAACGCCTTCCATAGGCGAAACCCAGAGCAGAACCCGCTTTCTAACCATATAGGAAACATCACGAACCTTCCAGTCCGTGTAACTCTTCTGTATGGACTGGGCTATACGGAGTCTATCCTGAATCAACTTAACCTACTTTAAAGCATCCTCAACCAAATCTGTTCCCAGTAATCAAGCCTCATCCGGCTCGAACCAGCCCACCGAAGATCTACACTACCTACCATATAAAGCCTCATACGGCGCAATCTGAATGGTGGGCTGATAACTGTAGTTGTATGCAAACTCCGCCAATGGCAAGAACTAATCCCAAGACCCTCCAAACTAAATCACACACGCACGGAGAATATCCTCAAAAATCTTAATAGTACGCTCGGATTGTCCGTCCGTCTGAGGGTGAAATGTTGTACTCAACTCTAACTGAGTACCCAGCTCATACTGAACGACCCTCCAGAACCGTGATGTGAACTGAGTACATCTATCTGAAATGATAGAAACTGGAATACCATACATATGAACAATCTCTCGGATATAAATCTCCGCCAACTGCTCCGAAGAATAAGTAGTTTACACAAGAATGAAGTGTGTGGACTTGTTCAACCGATCCATAATCACCCAAATAGCATCAAACTTTCTCAAAGTATGTGGGAGACCAACTACAAAGTCCATGGTGATCCGTTCCCACTTCCACTTCCGAATCTCTATCTACAAAAGCAATCGCCACGGTCTCTAGTGCTCATACTTCACTTGCTGATAGTTGAGGCACCGAGCTACAAGCCCAACTATATCTTTCTACATTCTCCTCCACCAATAGTGATACCTCAAATCCTGGTACATCTTCGCGGCACCTGGATAGATGGAATACTGCAAACTGTTGGCCTCCTTTAGAATCAACTCTCAAAGCCCATAAACATCAGTTACACAGATCCGAACCTACATCCTCAACACCCCAACCTCACCAATAGTCATATCTCTAGAATCACCGTGCTAAACCTTGTCCTTAAGGACAAGCAAATGAGGGTCAGTATACCGACGCTCCCTGATACGATCAAATAAGGAAGACCGAGAAACCACGCAAGCTAAAACCCAACTGGGCTCCGAAATATCCAATCTCACAAACTGGCTAGCCAACTCCTGAACATCCATCGCCATAGGCCTCTCCGATGTTGGCAAATAAGCCAAACTGCCAAACTCCCTAAACTCTCTACCCGGCGACTCAAGGCATCGGCCACCACATTGGCCTTGCCTAGGTGATACAATATAGTGATATCATTGTCCTTCAACAACTCTAACCACCTCCTTTTGCGCAAATTTAGATCCTTTTACTTGAACAGGTGTTTCAAGCTCTGATGATCAGTATAAATCTCACAAAGCACACCATACAAATAATGGTGCCAGATCTTAAAGGCGTGAACAATGGAAGCTAACTCAAGATCATGGACAGGATAATTCTTATCATGCACCTTCAACTATCTGGATGCGTAGGCAATCACCCTACTGTCCTGCATTAAAACTGCTCCAAGGACAATCCTCAAGGCATCACAATAGACAGTGTAAGACCTCGAACCTGTAGGCAATATCAAAACTAGGGCTGTAGTCAAATCTGTATTGAGCTTCTGAAAGCTCGCCTCACACTCTTTCATCCACTGGAACGAAGCATCCTTCTAAGTCGGTCTGGTCATAGGGGCTGCAATCGATGAAAACCCCTCCACAAAAACGACGGTAGTAACCCACCAAGCCGAGAAAACTGCGGATCTCTGTAGCTGAGGATGGTCTAGTCCAACTCTGCACGGCCTTTAATTTCTTCAGATCCACCTGAATACCCTCACTCAATACCACGTGGCCTAAGAATGCCATGGAATCCAACCAAAACTCACATTTCGAGAACTTAGCATATAACTTCTATTCTCTCAAGGTCTGAAGCATTGTCCTTAGGTACTTACGATCTTCCCAACTCCGGGAATACACTAGAATATCATCAATAAAGATAATGATGAACTAGTTAAGATACGGCCGGAACACACTGTGCATCAAGTACATGAAAGCTGCCGGGGCATTGGTCAACCCAAATGACATAATAAAGAACTCGTAACTACCATACCGAGTCCTGAAAGCAGTCTTCGGGATGTTTGGCTTTCGAATCTTCAACTGATGGTAACTTGAGTGTAAGTCAATCTTAGAAAACACTCGTGCGCCCTGAAGCTGATCAATTAGATCATTAATACGAGGCAAATGATAGCGGTTTGTCCCTGTAACCTTGTTCAACTGGCAATAATCAATACATATATGGATATAACCATCATTTTTCTTCACAAACAAGACAAGAGCACCCCAAGGTGATACACTAGACCGAATAAAGCCCTTATCAAGCAATTCCTATAATTGATCCTTCAACTCCTTCAACTCGGGAGGAGCCATACAATATGGAGGAATAGAAATGGGTTGAGTGTCCGACAATATATCAATGCCGAAATTAATATCTCTATCAGGCGGCATGCCCAGAAGGTCGGCTGGAAATACATCAGAAAAATCCCTACTACTGGGACTGAATAAACGGAAAGGGTATCAATACTGACATCTCTCACATAAGCCAAATATGCATCACACCCCTTCTCAACCATACGTTGAGCCTTGAGGAAAGAAATAACTCTACTGGGAGTGTGATCTAAAGCACCCCTCCACTCAACACGCGATATACCTGGCATAGCCAGCATCACGGTTTTGGCGTGACAATCAAGAATAGCATAATTAGGCAACAACTAGTCCATGCCCAAGATAATATCAAAATCAACCATGCTGAACAACAATAAATTGGCATTTGGTCTCAAACCACTAAGAGCAACCAAACACGACCGATAAATGCGGTCCACAAAAAGAGAATCTCCCACATTAGTAGAAACATAAACAGGGAAACTGAAAGAATCTCGAGGTATACCTAAATACGGAGTAAAATAAGAAGACACATAAGAATAAGTGGAGCTTGGATAATAGAACCGATGCATCTCTGTGACAAACCAGTATAGTACCTGTGATGACAGAATCAGAGGCAACAGCCTCGGTATTAGCAGGAAGGGCATAGTATCTAGATTGGCCTCCCCCTCTAGGGTGACCTCTACCTTCCTGACCTCCACCTCTAGTTGTCTAAGTAGGTGGGGTAGCAACTGGAGCTATAACCATAGAATGAGAACTCTACAGGGCACGTTATGGCTGAGAAGTCTGTGGAGGTACACCCCTCCCTAGTCTGGGGAAATCCCTTACCTTATGGCATGTGTCACCATATTTAAAACAAGCTCTGGGAAGATGTGGCGATTGTCACTGGATCGGGCTAGGTCTGCTGGACTGACCTTTGAAAGCACCCCTCGCAGGAGGCGCACTAGAAACTAGGGGAGTATAATAAAACTCCTAAGGCCTAGGAGGAGGTGGAATACCACTGGCTACTAGAAGAGCTAAATGAATAGTGTGACTCATATAACCCCTACCATAAAGACCTGTTGTTGGGGCACGGGCACCAGAATAATGGCCCGACTCTCGAGACCTCTTGGCCTTCTCTCCTCTCTCTCCCTAGCATGCATACCCTCAATACTCCTAGCAATGCTTACCACCTGCTGATAAGGAATATCCATCTCTAACTCACGAGGAATGCTAGACCTGATGATGGTAATAAGCCTCTCAATAAACCGATGAACCCTCTCGCGAACAGTAGAAACCAAGGCTGGTGCATGTCTAGCCAAGCCAGTGTAATGGACAGCATACTCTGAGACAGTCATAGCACCCTGGTCCAAATTCTCAAACTCAGCTCGCCATGCATCTCTGAGGCTCTGAGGAACAAACTCTCTCAAGAATAGATCTGAAAATTGGGTCCAAGCTAGCGAAGCAGCCTCATCTGGACTGTCGAACTCATAGGTACGCCACCACTCTTATGTGGCTCCTCAAAGCTAGAAAGTAGTGAAGGAAACCTCGCTCGATCTTGATATACCTATGGTAGGGAGAATATGGTAGCACTCCTCCAGAAATCCCAAGGCATCATCTGATGCTCACCCACTGAATACATGAGGATCATACTTCTTAAACCTCTCAAGTCTCCATTGCTCATCCTTTGAAGCCACTGCCCTGTTCTCGAGCTGACTTGAGACTGCAGGTTGTACATGAATAATCTCTGGGACCTGGTCCACATGCATTCGTTGTTCAGGAGTTCGGGCGGCGGGAGTGTGTGCCCCTCCCCTTCGCCTGAGATATGGCTGCATTAAGGGGAAGCAACCCTGCCTGAGCCAGAGTGGTGTACATGCTCATGAACTGTGCAAGAGTCTCCTGAAATGATGGAGTGGTAGTAGTAGTAAGCACATCAAGTGCCTGGACTCTGGCTGGAACTGCCAATGGTACCTTAGTGACAGTTTACGTAGATGCTCTGGATGCACCACGTGCACGGCCTCGACCTCTACCCCAACCTGGGCCTCTGATGGCTGTAGTAGGGGCGCGGGTACCTGATGATCTCGGGTAGCACGTGTCCACACCATTTGTAAGAGAATAGAAGATGAAGTTTAGAATTTGTCATGCCCCGAACCTGGGCCTAGATGTAACATGGCACTTCGTGCCTAACTACATATGATCGAGCGAACCAACTGGATTGTTGAATCAACATATGATATCATAACATACTGAATACAGAAGATAAATTAACACATGCTGATATACTGAAAGTCTGGATGATATAAATCAAAGTGCGGAAATACTAAAATAAGTTTGAAACATATATGTAGCCAACATTTCTTAACATGAAAAGCCTAAGACTGTGTCTAACTGTTACTCTAGTCTATGAAGCCTCTAATTTGTACTGGAAATATTGATTGTCTGAAATTACTAAAGACTGTAGTAATGATAATGCCCCGAAAGAACTGGGGATCACCAAATAGCTGGTACAAGAATCCTAGCACTCTGAATCATCAACCTATAAATCATTACATGCATCGTGAGATACAGGCCCCGGGCAAAAGGGACGTCAGTACAGTTGAATTCAACTGCTATGTAAAGCAACTGAAAGAAAGAATTATAAATGCTGAAACTGAAACCAAGCTAATAGCTGAGAATTTATAATTCATAACTGAAATGATAACTATTGAAACTGAAACTAAAATGATAACCAACAAATAATAACTAGATTGATAACTGATAACCGATAACTGATAACTGAACTAATAACTGATAACTGATAACTGATAACTGAAATGGTGACTAATAATTGAACTAAAAGGAATAAGGATATGAATACTCCCTCTTCTAAATGATGAACAACCTATTTATCTAAATATTAAACTGCAACCTCAGGCCCAATATATATATGTGCAAAACTGCGGCCTAGGGACCAAGTATACGTATACGTAACTGTGACCTCAGGTTCAAAATGCATAAAACATAAACTGTAGCCTCAGGCCTAAAGATGCATAGAGCATTAACTGCGGCCTCAGGCCCAAATAAAGGTGTTCAACATCCAGGGAATTAAAATTAGGAATTGAGAATCATACTGCAATAGATAATAGTGAAATACTGAATCACGCTGAGTTACATGATACTAGAATATTGGATCACATTGAATTACATAATATTGGAATACTAAATCATACTGAGTTACATAATACTGGAATACTGAATCATACTGAGTTACATAATATTGGAATACTGAATAGGGCTAGAATGAGACATGTATTCTTGAACTGATTATGAACACTAAAACTTCAACTGTTTATGACATGATGTGTAAGCTATATTGAGACTTAGGGACATCAAACCTAAGTCTATATTGAATACGAACTGAGCTCACAACGTTCAGAATGAAATTAATGAATAAGTTATGAAGCTAGAGAATAGAAGTTCTGCAGCTGTTTAAGGAAGTAGGCTTAACTATATTTCTGAGGCAATTGATATGTCGTAAAAGAAACATAGTGTATGGAGAATCGTTAACATTCCCAAACATAGAGAGTTTGCCTTACATACCTTAACTTCCTACTCTTAAGTGTAAGACAACAGTCGCCAACCCTTTCAACTTTAGTCTATATCAATACAAGTCAAAGGGATTCCATATTAGCAATAATACTCATATTTTTGTCACTTAGGCATTTTCTTAAACACTTGGTGGCATAAAGATTCATAATCCTTATTAATGGTGTCTCAACACCCAATAACCCATTTTCTTGCTCCTAGATAAATTCTAAAGTCTCAAATGGTTATAATCAACATTATTCTTTATCACCCATAAGGTAATCAACACCCATAACCAATAATAAACACTCAACAACCCAAACCTATCACCGTTCATGCTTTTCTATCAAACCCATCAACTTATATCTCATGAAATAGAGTCTATAATCATTAATTCAATGATAGAATGAATTAAAGGGTGAAGATATTACCTTTTGACGTTCAATCTTCTTGAATTCGAGTTCTAGGGTTTCTCCTCTCAACAATGGTGTCTCAATCGAATATCTAATGATATGGAGGGTTTACCCGTGTTTATAAGATGTTTGGAAATTGAAATTAACTTAGAATCACCATTATAACTTACCTTAGGTGGTAGAGGGACCCTTAAGGAGTTAGGTTTTTGAGAGTTTTCCTTTCTAGAGCAAGTTTTTGTGTTTTGGGACTGTGGGGGGCAAAATATGGCTAACAAAATGACTTCCCAAGTCAGCCACCATGTCCAGTAAGCCTTACCATGGTCCCGACCATGGCAAATTGCTGGAGCACTGCCTCACGACCGCGATCGCGGTCAAACATGGCCGAACGTAGTGGTTATGCACCATTCTATAAAATGGGCATAACATTTTTCAAAGAGCTCCGATTGGGCTCCACAATATATCGTTGGAAAGTTAATTCAAAGACCTAAACCTTTCATGCTTTGAATTTTCCTAAATTCCTTACACATTTTTACTAAACCCTGCTAGAAGACAGACCTTCTACAAACATAGTCAATTTTGTCGAATCTTATGCACCTCACTTTCCATCTTGATTTTGAAACAACTATTTTCACCCATAATGTAAGGCCCCGGAAAATATTTTTCGAGTAATTTAAGATTTTGTCGTGCCAAGGTGGGCTAAATTATTTTATTTCGTGTGCAAATAAGGATTTATGATATTATGGATATCAATTGGATACTGTATTAAGTGTATAAGTCTTATTATAAGTGATTTGGGGTCTAAGGAGAGGCCTAAGTACAAACCAAGTTGGAAAATTGCATATTAGACGAAATTTGTACATGAGTGCGCACAAGACCTCACTTTGGACAATCATATCTCCAGTTATATTAGGAGTTGTGTGAGTATCAACATATTAAATTAAAGCTCTTTGAGTCTAGTTTCCAACGCAATAAACTGTTTGTCATTTAAAGGTGTATATAGAAAGTTATGATCATTTTACTCGTAAGGTGTCGCATGCGCGAAAACGTGCGCGAACTTTACTTAGCGCGTACTTCGCGCATCTGAGGCAGAATGCTCAGAAAAATGCGCGAAGAAATGCGCGAAATGTCAAAACTTCACGCATCTGGGCAACACTTCGCGCACCTGGAAAGTTTTAATACCCCAAAGACCGGTCTAGAANCACCTGGAAGGTTTTAATACCCCTAAAGACCGGAAATAAGATATTTTGAGATATCTCTCAAGGGTAGGGTTCTCTCTGCACCCCAACTCGACCAAGGCGTCAAATTGCACACCTAAGGTGAGTTTTAAGTGTGTTTTCATGGTGATTTCACTTCTCAATTACTAGTTACAACATGATTTTGGTTGGATTTCATAGGATTTCTTCAAAACCTCAAGAACACCTCAAGTGTGGATTCTTAAAATTCTTACTACAAGAGGTATGTCTATCATCTCTAACTACTCTATGGTGATTATTCATGTAAGATACATACATTAGAACT
>MU777296.1:3471-15010 GCA_026770625.1 Nicotiana glauca | reverse complement strand
ACAGTGTAAATCACATGGACTGAGTTCAACTAATATTTCAAATAGTGAGGGAAACAGTGATGATAGTTCATAAAGTGTTCAAACAATCGGCAATAAGCCCCAAGTTATCATTTGCAAATACGCGGTAAATACCAACAACCGGGATGGACCAAGTCAGGATCCCCAACGGTGCTCTACCCCACGCTCAGGTCCAGCGTGCAAGTCACCTCAACACAGCACTAAGATGTGCAAATTCGGGGTTTTAAACCCTCAGAATATCATTTACAAGTATTACTCACCTCTAGCCGGCCGATAATCTAGCTCGCCAAGCATTTCCCTCTCATATCCACCTCCTCGCGTGTAGAATTTGATCAAAACTATAAGGGATACATAAAGATATGCTAATGGAACATAACCCAATCGAAAGAACTCGAAAAACACCCAAAAACACGAAGTTGGCAAAACCCGAGTCCCGGGCCCACTTCTCAAAAAATTACAAAATTAATATTTCCGGAATCCTCGTCTCACCATGAGTCCGTACATATAAAATACATAAGAATCGGAGTCCATTTGACCCCTCAAATTGCCAATTTAGGCTCTCTTAGGCTTCAAGCCCTAACCACCATTTTTACCCTTAAATTCCTTGAATTTTCTGTGTTTAATCCTTGTTTATATACCATAACAACATTATTTGAGGCTACAAGATCATACCTAATGGAATCCCTTCGAAATCTCTCAAATATCGCCCAAAGTCGCCTCTCCCGAAGTCCCAAAATATTTTTCTAACTTCTGAAATTCGAACCTCACTGTTCATTAAACACCCAGCATTTTCGCTTCTGCGGTGCAATTGTCGCTTATGCGACTTTCGCTTCTGCGTAAATTTTCCGCTTCTGCGGTTTTTCACTTACTCACACTGCGACCGCTTCTGCGGTCTTCTTGACCGCTTCTGCGATATCATCCAAGAAGCCCAGAACCGCTTCTGCGGTCACTTACCGCTTCTGTGGTGTCCGCTTCTGCGGAAAATCTTTCGCTTTTGCGGAATTACCCGCCCTTCACAAGGACCGCTTCTGCGATCAATTGGCCGCATCTGCAGAACCGCTCCTGTGGTCCTTTTTCCGCAGATGCGGAAATAATAGAAGCTTAAAATTGCAGACCTGATGCAATACTTCAAAATTCCCGTTTAACCTTCCGAAATCACCCCGAGGCCTCCGGGACATCAACCAAAAGCACAAACCTACTCTAAAACACCATACGAACTTGTTCAAATCATAAAAACACGTCCAACTACACAAGAATCATCAATTCACCACGGATTCAAGCCTAAGTTTAACTAAAACTTCCGAAACTCATATTCGATCAAAAACCCGACCAAACGACGTCCGAATGACCTGAAAATTTGCAGACATATCCAAAATTACCTATCGAAGCTACTGCAACTCTCGGAATGCCATTCCGACCCTCGGATCAAAATCTCACCTACCAACCAAAATTTGCCAAATTTCCAACTTCGCCAATTCAAGCCTATTACTACACCGGACCTCCAAATTCGATTCCGATCGCACTCCTAAGTCACAAATCATCCCCCGAAGCTAACCGAACCACCGGAATTCACATCCGAGCCCTCTAACCACATAGTCAACTTCCGGTTGACTTTTCTAAAACAAGATTTCTTCTAAGAGGCTAATTGCCTCATTTTCATCCAAAAACCAACCCAACTCTAACTGATCAACTCTAATACCGATATTGAAACATGAAGCAACACAATAAGGGGGAAACGGGGCGGTGACTCACGTGACGACGGGCTGGGTCGTCACATGGGCGTATGCCTGGAATCGAATTTCGAGAAATAAATTTTTGTGTGAAATTATTTTCTGGAAATAATTAATGAAATTGGAAATGAAATTTGACTAGAAGACTGTGGTATCAATCCCGTATTTTGGTTCCGGCGCCCGATAAAAGTCTTATATATGATTTAAGCACTTTCTGTAAAGTTTGGTTGAAAATGGACGTCGTTTGACGTGTTTTGGACTTAAAATGAAAATTTGATGTTCTAATAAAATTTGGAAGAAATAAAGAGTTTTGAAGCTTGATTCGATGTATATGATGTTATTTCGGCTATTCGATCGCACGAGAAAGTTCGTAGGGTATTTTTGAGGTTGTCTGGTTTGGAGCCCCGAGTGCTCGGGTGAGTTTTGGATAGGTGTCGGAGTGCATTTTAAACCTTGGGAAAATTTGATATTCCCAGTCCTGCAATCTTCGCATTTGCGAAGTAGGACTCGCAAATGCGAGATTGCCATCACAAATGCGAAAAGGGTTCTAGCCAGCTGGGATAGCAAATGCGACCTCTTGGTCCGCAAATGCAAAGTCGTGCCTGTCGCAAATGCAACACATTAGCTCTCAAATGCGAAACACCCCAAATCCTTTAGAGTTCGCAAATGTGAACTCACCTTCGCATTCCCCAAACCTGTAGGGTTCGCAAATGTGAACCCACCTTCGCATTCCCCACATCTGAGGCCTACATATTTTACACTTAGCCGAATTTTTGAGCCATTATAATATTCTTTCATAACACAAACCTCTTTGGGCGATTTTCCAAGAACAAGACTTCTTCCAAATCATTTGTAAGTTGGTTTTTACTCATTTCTTTCAATCTTTAACATCATTTAACATGCTTTCAACTTAAAATCAAAGATTTCCATGGGTGAAATTGGGGATTTTGGGTAGAACCTAGATTTTTCTAAAATTGGGGATTTGGACCTCGGTTTGAGGTCCGATTTAAAAACAAATTACATATTTGAGTTCGTAGGGAAATGGGTAACCGGGTTTTGGTTCGAACCTCAGATTTTTACCACGTGGGCCTGGGGGCAATTTGGAATTTTTGGGCAAAACTTTGGGAAATTCATTTTTATGCATTCAAATTGATTTATTTAGTGTTTATTAAAGTAATTAAGTGATTTGTGGCTAGATTCGAGTGGATTGGAGGTGGAATCATGGGGTAAAGCTATAGTTGAGGTTTGAGTGGAATTCAAGGCCTCGAGGTCAGTGTTTGGTCTAACCCTAGCTTGAGGGAATAGGAGTTGAGTCTTGTTTGCTTCTTGCTAATTGTCAAGTACGATGTATAGGAATGGTGATGAGTATCTATACATTGGTGTCTAGCATGACCGTGAGTCTTTATATTGCTGGTATTCTGATTTGGTCGTATCTTCCATGCTTAAATGATTATTTCTATATGTTGTAAAGAGCATGTGAAATAAATTGTGAACTTTGAACTTCAAGGAGCATTGGATCGAGTGGTAATGCGAGTAGTGAAAGTATACGAATTAATTGAACCCTTTTGGATCAATGTCTCAAGTGGTAAAATGAGTTGTGAAGTGAAAGAGAAAGAATTACTAAAATGTACCCTTGCCGGGTAATTGTTGCTTTATTAATTATCTCCCTTGCTGGGATGTTGAGATTATTACTTGTTGTTCCCTTGCCGGAATTTCTATTATAAATTTGTTAATTCCTTTGCCCTTGTTTATGATTGTTGTTTGGGTGAGGAAGAGTGTTAAAGCACGAAGGGTGATATCGTGCATTGTTTGTTTATTGTGAGGAAATAGTGTAAAGCACAAAGGGTGATGTCGTGCCGCACGATGTACCATTCCGTGCTGATTGAGAGTAAAGCACGAAGGGTGATGCCGTACCGCACGATGTACCATTCCTTGCCGATTCTATTGACTATATGTGAGAAAAGAGAGTAAAAGCACGAAGGGTGATGCCATGCACATTTTATTATATCATTACTTGGTGAGGATGAGATTAAAAGCACGAAGGGTGATGCCGTGCACTTATTGCCGTTTGTTATGATTTCTTATTATTATTAGTTCAAGTACATTTAATTGTCTCATTCCACTATCACTGTGATTCTTTATGTTGACATTTCCCTTTATTGTATTGCTTGTAATTATTGAGTCAAGGTATCCTTGTGCTACGTCGTGTCTTGTATTTATGCCATAATTGCTACATGTTTATGTGACTTAATTGCTACTTGACACTAGACACATAAAATACTAAATTTCCTAATTGATCCTTAAAGCCCATAATTAATTGCTACTTGTCATTATTTGTTTTTCTCAGTGAATCATAATTAGTGTGTACTTGTTGTCTTATGAATTCGCATTAATTGTTGCGTTTATTAAAGTAAATTTCATTTGGAAGAACTGTTGATATAATGAAATGGGAGAGGGTGGTACACCTACCACGAGATTTGATGAAATGGGAGCGGGTGGTACGCCTACCACGGAAACATTGAGAAACGGGATCGGGTTGCACACCTGCAACGAGATGTGTACATACAGTGAAATCTGCTTTTATTTTCCTTATCCGTGATAGAGATAATTTATTGATGTTCCTTGTTATTCTCTTGAATTTCTGTATTATCTGTTATCCCCGAAACATGTTCCCTTCCCATTTAAAATGGTTATTCTTGTTCTTTTCCCACTATAGATATATATATTACTGCACGGGTTTATGTGCTAATCCTGTCTAGCCTCGTCACTACTTTGCCGGGGTTAGGCTAGACACTTACCAGCATATGGGGTTGTTTGTGCTAATACTATACTTGTGACGACCCGGTCGGTCGTCTTACGAATTAACGCCTCGATACTCTATTAACTGCCTTCCCCAAGTCTATTTCTACTAATTTGAATTTGCTGGGATGTTCGGTTTTGAATTTCAGAGAGTTTTGGGACACTTAGTCCCTAAATGAGAGCTTAAGTGTTGGAAAGTTGCCCGTAGTCAAAATAATGAGAAGACGGCCTCAGAATGGAAAACTGATGGTTCTGTTAGCTCCGTTAGGTTATTTTGGGGTTGGGAGCGTGTTCTGAACGTGTTTTGGAGGTCCGTAGCTAAATTAGGCTTAAAATGTCAAAGTTGGAATTTTTGAAGTTTCCGGTCCGATAGTGAGATTTTGATCCAAGGGTCAGAATGGATTTCTGGAAGTTGCAGTAGCTCCGTCATGTCATTTGGGATGTGTGTGTAAAATTTCAGGTCATTCGGACGTGATTTGGTTAGGTTTTTGATCGAAAGCGCATTTTGAAGATTTGGAAGTTCATAAGCTTGATTTTTGGTTTGATTCATCGTTTTGATGTTGTTTGATGTGATTTGAAACTTCGAGCGAGTCCGTGCTGGGTTATATGACTGGTGTGTGTAATTAGACGGGGTCCGGGGGCCTCAGGTGTGTTTCGGATGGGCTACGAATCATTTTTCTCCTATTTTGAACTGTTGTTTCTGATATCCTTCTACGCGATCGCGATGGTTCTCCCGTGATCGCGATGCTTTGTTGAAGACCACCTCAAAAACATTTATCGCATTCGCATTAAGCCTTCCATGATCACGAAGTTCTATTTCTCTCTTCTTCGCGATCGCATATGTTATCCCGCGATCGCACAGTGGAAATTAGGACTTGGGGCGGCTGACACCTTCCCTCTTCGCATTTGCATAAGCCCCTACGTGATCACATAAGCCACCATCCCATTGCCCTTCACGTTCGCATCCATTTTCACGCGAACGCGATGTACATTTCTGGGTCTTCTCGAATTTCCTCTACATGATCGCGACCATTCTTCCGCAATCGCGATGAACAAATCACTGGGCAAGCTGACTAAATCCCAAACTCGAGGGTTTTTCAACATTTTATCACATTTTGACTTCTAAAGCTCGGTTCATGATGATTTTTGGAGGGAATTTTACCTGGTCATCTTGGGTAAGTGCTTCTAACTCGATTTAGACCAACTTCCATGAATCCCCTCTTAAATTCATCCTTTAATTTCAGATTTTGAATGAAAAATGGGTAAAAATTTCATAGACCAAATTATTGAGTTTTGAGGAGGTGTTTGACCTCCGCTTTGAGAGATTTTTATATGGTTAGACTCGTGAGAGTACGAGGGTTCTGAAAATGTTAAATTCATCCGATTCCGAGACGTTGGTATGAGGGGCATTTTGGTCATTTTGCCTAATTTCGCTCTTTAGCTTTGAATTAAATAGTAGAATCAGTAGCTTGAGGTATTATTTATAATGTGTGATTAAATTGAATAGATTTGGGCCATTTGGAGTTGAGTACTCGTGGCAAGAACGTGGTTGCTAGTTGATTTTAGCCGGTTCGAGGTAAGTATCTTGCCTAACCTTGTGTGGGGGACTTTTCCTTAGGATTTGAGTTTTCTTTGTTGATTGTATTCCTTGTACGCAAGGTGACGAGTACGTGCTCGGATTTATTTGTGGAAAATTTCCCCCTTTAGGCTCTTAGATCCTTGTAATCACCGAATATGAAGTTGTTCTTGATACGATTGAGTTCCCTGTTATTAGTTTCACCTCTACATGACCAACTTGAAATTTATCTGCCCTTTTTGGTTATTCTTGTTGCCTAATTGACTTTTACTTCTTTAACTGTAGACATTTACCCTTCTATAGTCACATTATCATTCCTAACTGCTTGTCCTTATCTGGAAAGCATTATTTCTATCTCTCGTGTAATTAATTGGTCTTAAATGGAAAAAAGTTAGATATCCTATGTTTAGTTGATGTTTCCTTAATTGTAATTATTTGATTCATGTTAACTTCCTTGTTGTTGAACTGAGTAATTATGGAATCGTTGTGTTATATTATTTCTCCCTTGTTGAGTTGTTCTTATTGCGCTTAGTATTTCTCTGTTACGGTTATTCCTTATGAGTTAGTTGTACCATCTTTTGGTGAACGGAAATACCTGAGTTGATTATCTTGCTTTGTTCTTGTATATATTGTCATTTATTATGTGGTATTTGAGACTATGATGCACGAGGTTTCTGCCGTATGGTCTTTCATACTATGATGCACGAGGTTTCTGCCGTGCGGTTATTGATACTATAATGTATGAGGTTTCTACCGTGTGGCTGTTGGTACTGCGATGCACGAGGTCTCTGCCATGCGATTGTTGTTGAAGGGTTGCACGAGGTCTTTGCCGTGCTATTATTGCTATTGATGTTTTGCACATGCGGCGTAATAAGGCAGGATATGTTATATGCTTATATGTGGGTTGCGCATATGGCGGAATAAGGTGGGAACATTGTGATGCACTTGTGGCGAAATAAGGCGGTGCCTATTATATTATTATTTGCACGCGTGGCGTAATAAGGCGGGCTATGTCAGGTGTTGATTTTAAAGAATTGTGACGGTATGTGGAGGCATTCCTATTTGTTTAATATTGTGATTGTGGGTTGTTAACATGTATGAGCTTTACCGCTTGGAAGTTGTGAGGAAACATTGTACGTGCGGTCCGTTCTCCTTTTCATGTTTACTAGTTGGTAGAATTCTTGTTAAAAACACTTGCATAAGCATACACGTAGTCGGACACTCCATTAGAGGTGAATTCCCTCCGATTTTGTTAAAGGCTGAGATACGCCCTCGTTCATCCATTATATATGTGAGAGTTGTCCAAGTTAGCCAGTAGTTCTCAGCATAACCGTGAGATTGATGGGGCACAGAATGCCAAGTGTTAGATTTTAGATGCTTGGTTTTTCGTGAGTTGTGGTTTGTCAGAGATTTTTGGTAAAATTGTGGGAAGAGTTGAATAAGACCGCATGTGAACATTATTGTAGGATATGAGTTATTGACTTGTTTTTCCCTTGCTGTGTTGTGACCTTAGGATTTGGATTGTGATTCTACCATCATTTCATATCATCATTTATTATATTCTCGTTGTTACTTGTTGTCCTTTTTCCTTATTCTGAATTGTAGCATTTTTAGTCATTCATGTAGACTATAAATATTTATATATCAGTTCCATTATTCCTATGATTATACTGTTTATTTGACCGGTAAGTGCCTTGACTGTTCTTCGTCACTACTCCATCGAGGTTAGTCTTGATACTTACTGGGCACCGCCGTGGTGTGCTCATGCTACTCTTCTGCACATTTTTGTTGTGCAGATACAGGTACTCTCGTTCAGTTCTGTCAGCCTTGGAAGGAGGCGTTTCTATAGAGACTTAGTGGTATATCTACTACGTCCGCAGATCGAAGAGTCACTTTCTGTATTCTGTAATAAGTATAGTTCTTTCAGTATTTTTCCTTTTGTATAGACATTCTCGAGTCAGAGCTTCTTATGTATCCCTTAGCTTGTGATTTGTGAGATTCCGGGTTTTGGGAATTTTGATAACTTTGAGAGTTGTTATTGTACGTGCCAAGTGGCACCCTAAATACTGTTTATTTTACCAGTTCAGCTTTAATTATTCTTCCGCATTTATGGTATCTTCCGCATTGTTAGGCTTACCTAGTCGTAGGGACTAGGTGCCGTCACGGCATGTTCACGGAGGGCGAACTGGGTCGTAACAAGTTGGTATCAGAGTTTTAGGTTCATAACAGTCACGAATCACAAGCCGGTTTATTAGAGTCTCGTGATCGCTATGGAGATGTCTGTACTTATCTGCGACAGGCTATGTAACCGTTAGGAAAATTCCACTTCATTTGAGTCCCCTATCGTGCGAGATTTTGACATTCACAATCCTAAACCTCTGTTTTCTACTCTCTCACAGATGGTGAGGACACACACTACCCGAGGTGATCAGGCACCCGCGCCCCCTGCTGTAGCCATCAGAGGTTGGGGCCGGGGTAGAGGTCGAGGACGCGCACGTGGTGCAGCGAGAGCACCTGCGCGAGCTGCCGCCGAGGTACCACCTGCATATCTAGCCGAAGTCCAGGCACATGACACGCCTACTGCCACTACTACTCCAGCCCTTCAGGAGACTTTGGCACAGTTCATGAGTATATACACCACTTTAGCTCAGGCAGGATTGCTTCCCCTTGCTGTAGCCACATCCCAGGCTGGGGGAGGAGCACAGACTCCCGCCGCCCATGCTCCTGAGCAGCGAGCGCATGTTGAATAGGTCCCTGAGATTATTCTTGCGCCACCTGCAGCACCAGTTCAGCCCGAGGGCATGGCAGCGGCTTCCGAGCAGGAGCAGACGATGCTAGAGAGGTTCAAGAAGTATTATCCTCCAGTATTCAGTGGATTAGCATCAGATGATGCCTTGGGGTTTCTTGATGAGTGTTATTGCATTCTCCGTAGTATGGGTATCTCGGGATTGAGCGGGGTTTCTTTCACTACTTTCCAGCTTCGAGGGGCCGCCTACGATTGGTGGCGCACCTATGAGTTAGACAGCCCAGACAAGGTAGCTTCACTGACTTGGACCCAGTTTTCAGATATGTTCCTGAGAGAGTTTGTTCCTCAGAGCCTCAGGGATGCATGGCGCGCGGAGTTTGAGCATTTGCACCAGGATGTTATGAACATCTCGGAGTACGCTTTTCGTTACACACGTTTGGCTAGACATGCCCTAGCCTTGGTTTCTACTATTTGCGAGAAGGTTCGCCGGTTCATTGATGGGCATATTCCCAGCATCAGATCCAGTATGGCTCGTGAGTTGGAGATAGATATTTCATATCGGCCGGTGGTGAACATTTCTAGGAGGATAGAGGGTATGCATGCTAGAGAGAGAGGGCATGCTAGAGAGAGAGGGCAGGCAGGGTCACGAGAGAGAGAGCAGACGAGATCTAGAGAGAGAGTTTGAGGAGGCGAGGAGGCCTCGTAGACCGGGGAGATAAACTGGTCCTTATTTCGGAGGCAGGGTGCATCATGGTAGAGGTTTTGTGGGTCAGCCAGTTCAGTTCGTGCTTCAGACTTTACATAGTGACTCGGACGTTTATGGGTCTCAGAGTACCCGTATCACATAGTTCTCACCGCCTCATCAGCAGAGAGGGTGTTTTGAGTATGGAGATACTAGCCACATGGTGAGAGATTGTCCCAGACTTCGGACTGATGTGTCACAGCGAGGTATTCAGGCAGGTAAAGGGCGCCCAAGAGAGGGAGGCCCGGCTTGTTGATGTATTTCAAATAGTAGGTGTGACGACCCGGCTCGTTGTTACATGAGTTACCGCCCCGTTTCCCCCATATTATATTGCTCTATGTTTCAATGTTAGTATTTGAGTTGATCGGATAGAATTTAATTGGTTTTAATTGGAAATGAGGCACTTAGCCTCTTAGAAGAAAGCTTGTTTTGGAAAAGTAAATCGGAAGTTGACTATATAGATAGAAGGCTCGGATGTGAATTCTGGTGATTTGGTTAGCTTCGGGGGATGATTTGTGACTTAGAAGTGCGATCGGAATTGATTTTGGAGGCTCGGTATAGAATTAGGCTTGAATTGGCGAAGTTTGAATTTTGGCGAATTTCGGTTGATAGGTGAGATTTTTATCCAAGGGTCGGAATGGAATTCCAAGAGTTGAAGTAGCTTCGTTGGGTGATTTTGGATATGTGTGCAAATTTTCAGGTCATTCGGACATAGTTTGGTCGGGTTTTTGATCGAATGCGCAATTCGGAAGTTTTTAAGAAACTTAGGCTTTGATTTGGTGAAATTTGATGATTTTGATGTTAACTATAGTGATTTGATGATTCGAGCAAGTTTGGATAGGGTATTAGATCATGTCTGTGCTTTTGGTTGAGGTCCCAGGGGCCTCCATGTAAGATCGAGTATTAAAAACGAGAGTTTTTGAAGTTGCTTCAGGTCTGTGATTTCTGTCATCTGGTATTTCCGCTTTTGCGGAAATGGACAGCAGAAGCAGTTCTGCAGAAGCGGGTAAGGGAGCGCATGAGCGATGTTGGTATGGGTTGTGAAGTTTCCGCAGAAGCGGAACTTGGTCCGCATTAGCGTGTCCGCAGGAGCGGATTTTGGCCGCAGAAGCGGACTTGGGGATCCGCAGATGCGAGTTTTTTATCGCATAAGCGATCGTGGGGAAATTTAAGTGAAAACTGCAGAAGCGGATATTTGGACGCGGAAGCAATACCACAGAAGCGGTTTTGTGAACCGCAGAAGCGAAAAATCGCTGTGGCAGAAGGGTTGATATCATTAATTCATCTGCAAGCTTATGTCATTTTTTCCTCCATTGTGGAGCGATTTTGAGAGCTTGGAGGCGATTTTCAAGAGGGATTCAAGGGTTAATGATTGGAGGTAAGTTCCTTGGCCTAGTTATTCAAGTTTATGGTAGAATTAACATGAAAATTGGTGGAAATTCATTAAAAAAGGGTAAAGCTAGGACTTGAGTTTTAATATTTCAAATTGGAATTTGATAGGTCATTTGAGCTCGAATTTGGGAGCTCTTGGTATGTATGGACTCGTGACGAGACGAGGAATCCGTTAATGTAAGTTTTATAATTTTTCGAGAAGCGGGCCCGGGGCTCGGGTTTTGCTAGTTTTGAGATTCTTGATATTTTTTGATTGTTTTCGATTGGGTATTGTTCCCTTAGAATATTGTAATACATTCGCTCTGATTTTGGTTAGATTCGATGCGCGTGGAGGCCGAATTGAGGGGCAAACGCATCGCGAGCTAGAGATTTCACCGGTTCGAGGTGAGTAATACTTGTAAATGATATCCTGAGGGTTTGAAACCCTGAATTTGCACATCATAGTGTTGTAGTGTGGTGACTTGCATGCCAGGTATGAGCGTGGAGTAGAGCACCGTTGGGGATTGTGACTTGGTCCGTCCCGGTTGTTGATTTTA
>MU777293.1:5874-25036 GCA_026770625.1 Nicotiana glauca | reverse complement strand
TCCATCGTGCAGTGGTCAGTGTACTAAGTTTCCTCTTCTATTCTCTCACAGATGGTGAGGACTCGTACCGCCGACATTCCGGACCCGGGAGGAGCTGCTCCCCCTGTTGCTAGAGGCCGAGGGAGAGGCCGGGGGAGGGCGTCAGCCTGTGGTAGGGGACGCAGGCGTCCCAGATCTATTCTAGATGCACCACCAGCAGGTCCTACGAGGGATCCCATTATTGAGGAGCAGGACGAGGTGCCCACAACTATGCCTACTCCGGTGGATTTCATGACTGCACCAGGATTTCAGGAGGTCATGGGTCGTATGCTTCGGTTCATGGACACCATGACTCAGGCTGGTTTATTTCCAGCAGATCCAGCTACCTCACAGGCAGGACGGGGAGCACAGACCCCTACCGCACAGGCTCCCGGTCATACAGTCATAATTTTTCATACTCTGGGTACACTACCCGCAGAGGGGGTTCAGCCAGTTGGTGCAGTGGCACCCCAGCCCAGGCCAGCTATGGACGACGATCCGCAAAAGTTGTTAGACAGATGGACCAGGTTGCACCCTCTAGTCTTCGGGGGCGAGCATCATGAGGATGCCCAGGATTTCATTGATAGGTGCAGGGATAGACTGCACAACATGAGGATATTGGAGTCGCATGGAGTCGACTTCACTACTTTTCAGCTGGAGCGTAGGGCCCGTAGATGGTGGTAGTCTTATTTACTTAGCAGGCCAGCAGACGCTCATCCCCTCACTTGGGGTTAGTTCACTCAGTTGTTCCTTGATCGGTACATTCCACCCTCTCAGAGGGAAGAGCTACGTCATTAGTTTGAGTATCTAGAGCAGGGTCATATGTCAGTGACCGACTATGAGGCAAGGTTCTCTGAGCTGTCTTTCCATGCACTCATGATACTTCCCACAAAGGCAGAGAGAGTGCGGAGGTTTGTTGTGGGGTTACATCCCACTATCTGGTCGGGTATGGCTCGTGAGATAGCGATGGGCACTGGATATCAGCTAGTACTTGAGATTGACCACAGGATTGAGGGTTACCATTTGAAGGGTAGAGAGCAGATCCAGCAGGATAAGAGGGCCAGATTCTTCGGAGAGTTCAGAGGCACCCCAGCCAGGGGCAGAGGTCACTTTGGGAGGGGTCAGCCAGTAGGCCCCCAGCTCCAGCACCACCACCGGCTCGGGGTGCTCCAGCGCGCTCCTATTTTAGCGCCATGCCAGAGAGTTCTTATCACACGCCAGCTATTTAGGGTTCATTCAGTGGGTATTCAGGTCCTCCGGAATCTTCCGGTTCTTATTTTAGTGCTATGCCGGAGAGTTCTTACCGCCCGCCGGCTATTCAGGCCTCTTCTAGTGGGCCTTCTGGTATTTAGGGTCAGCCATTCGGATAGCAGGCCACTGCACCTCATTGTTTTGAGTGCGGGGACGCATGCCACATGAGGAGATACTCCCCCAGGATTAGGGGCAAGGCAGTACAACATGGGCAACAACCCATGACTCCAGCACCAGCGGCCCAACCACCTAGAGGTGGAGAGCAGACTGGTAGAGGCCGTTCCAGGGGTAGAGGCCAGACAGGGAGAGGTCAGCCAGCTACTACTCAGTCAGTTGGAGGCCAGACAGCCGGTTCTCCAGCTAGATTCTATGCTCTTCCAGCCAGGCTAGATGCATTGGCCTTAGATGCCGTCATCACAGGTATTATTTTCGTCAGCGGTAGAGATACATCGGTATTATTTGATCCAAGGTCTACTTATTCATATGTATCGTCTTTGTTTGCTCATTTCTTGGCTATTTCTCCTGAGCCTTTGGGTGTTCCTGTTTATGTGTCCACTCATGTGGGTGATTCTGTGGTTGTGAACCGAATCTACCGGTCTTGTGTGGTTACTATATATGGTTATGAGACTAGAGCAGATCTTCTGTTGCTCGATATGATCGATTTTGAGGTTATCCTGGGCATGGATTGGTTATCTCCATATCACTCCGTTCTAGATTGCCATGCCAAAACTATTTCTCTAGCGATGTCAGGGTTGCCGAGATTGGAGTGGAAGGGTTCCATAGTTGATACGCCTAGTAGGGTCATTTCTTTCCTGAAGGCTCAGCGCATGGTGGAGAAGGGGTGTTTGGCTTATTAAGCTTACGTGCGAGACACCACCGCAGAGTCTCTGACGATTGATTTAGTGCCAGTAGTCCGAGAGTTCGTTGATGTTTTTCCTTCTGATCTTCCTGGCATGACTCCGGATTGTGATATTGATTTCTGTATTGATTTGGCTCCGGGCACTCAGCCTATATCTATCCTGCTGTATCGTATGGCTCTTAAGGAGCTGAAGGAGAAGTTGGAGGAGTTGTTAGCAAAAGAGGTTTGTTAGTCCCAGTGTATCACCTTGGGATGCACCAGTGCTATTCGTAAAGAAGAAGGATGGGACTATGCGGATGTGCATTGATTACCGCCAGTTGAACAAAGTCACCATCAAGAACAAGTATCCATTGCCCCGTATTGATGATTTGTTTGACCAACTGCAGGGTGCTAGGGTGTTCTCTAAGATTGACCTGAGGTTAGGGTATTATCAGCTGAAGATTCGGGATTCAGATGTTCCGAAGACCGCATTCAGGACTAGATATGGCCACTATGAGTTCCTGGTGATGTTATTTGGCTTGATTAATGCTCCAGCGGCATTTATGGACTTGATGAATAGGGTGTTCAGGCCCTATATTGATTCCTTTATTATCGTCTTCATTGACGACATCTTGATATACTCGTGTATCTTGGGGGAGCACGAGCAACATTTGAGAGTAGTGATTCAGACCTTGCGAGAGCAGAAGCTTTATGCTTAGTTCTCCAAGTGTGAGTTTTGGCTAGAGTCAGTAGCATTCTTGGGGCATGTAGTGTCAGGAGAGGGTATCAAGGTGGATCTCAAGAAGATTGAGGCAGTTCAGAGTTGGCCACGTCCTACTTCAGTGACCGAGATCAGGAGTTTCTTGGGGTTAGTAGGTTATTACCGGCGATTTGTGTAGGGCTTTTCATCTATTGCATCACCTCTGACCAGATTGACCCAAAAGGGTGCTCTATTCTGTTAGTCCGATGATTGTGAGGAGAGCTTCCAGAAGCTCAAGACGACTTTGACCGCGACACCAGTTCTTGTATTGCCTTCCGGTTCAAGGGTGTATATAGTATATTGTGACGCTTCTCACGTTGGTTTGGGATGTGTATTGATACAGGAGGGGCGAGTTATTGCATATGCTTCACGTCAGCTGAAAGTTCATGAGAAAAATTACCCTGTGCACGATCTAGAGTTGGCGGCGATTGTTCATGCTCTTAAGATATGGAGGCATTATTTAAATGGAGTACCATGTGAGGTTTATACAGACCATCGCAGCTTGCAGCATTTGTTCAAGCAGAGGGATCTTAATTTGAGGCAGCGCATGTGGCTTGAGTTACTAAAGTATTATGACATTACCATTCTTTTTCATCCAGGCAAGGCAAATATGGTCGCGGATTCCTTGAGTAGGAAGGAAGAGAGTATGGGTAGCTTGGCATTCATTCCTACCGAGATGAGGCCATTAACTTTGGACATTCGGTCTTTAGCTAACAAACTTGTGAGATTGGATATTTCAGAGCCCAGCCGGGTTCTAGCATGTGTGATTGCTCAGTCTTCGTTATTGGAGCATATTAAGGCCCGACAGTTCGATGATCCACATTTGGTAGTTTTTAGAAAGATGGTAATTCAGGGAGGTGCCAAAGAGATTTTTATTGGCGAGGATGGGGTGTTACGGCTTCAGGGCCGTGTATGTGTCCTTAATGTTGATGGTTTGCGAGAGAGGATTCTAGAGGAGGCCCATAGTTCGAGGTACTCCATTCATCCGGGTGCCACGAAGATGTACCGTGACTTGAGACATCACTACTGGTGGCGGAGGATGAAGTAGGATATAGTGGAGTATGTTGCCAGATGTTTGAACTTCCAGAAGGTCAAATATGAGCACCAGAGGCCAGGTGGCCTACTTCAGCAGTTGCCCGTTCCGGAATGGAAGTGAGAGCGTATTACCATGGATTTCGTGGTTGGGTTGCCGCGGACTCAGCGGAAGGTTGATTCAGTGTGGGTTATTGTGGATAGATTGACCAAGTCAGCCCACTTCATTCCGGTGGTGACTACTTATACGGCGGAAAGATATGCTCAGATTTACATTCGAGAGATAGTCAGGTTGCACGGTGTGCCGGTTTCCATCATATCGGACAGAGGCCCTCAGTTCACTTCCCATTTCTGGAGAGCTATTAAGAGTGAGTTAGGGACCCGCGTGGAGCTCAGCATGACATTCCATCCTCAGACCGACGGGCAGTCGGAGCTGACAATTCAAATTTTAGAGGATATGCTTAGAGCATGTGTGATCGACTTTGGAGGGTAGTGGGATCAGTTCTTGCCCTTGGCGGAGTTTGCATACAATAACAGCTATCAGTCCAGCATAGAGATGGCCCCGTATGAGGCATTACATGGTCGGCGTTGTCGTTCTCCTATCGGGTGGTTTGAGCCTGGTGAGGCTAGGTTGCTTGGTACAGATTTGGTTCAGGATGCCTTGGATAAGGTAAAGTTGATTTAGGAGAGGCTCCGCACAGCTCAGTCCAGGCAGAAGAGTTACGCGGATCAGAAGGCACGTGACATATCATTCATGATTGGCGAGAAGGTTCTCTTGAAAGTCTCACCAATGAAGGGCATTATGAGGTTTGGGAAGAAGGGCAAGTTGAGCCCAATGTTTATTGGCCCCTTTGAGGTGTTGAGGCGAGTTGGAGAGGTTGCCTATGAGCTTTCTTTACCTCCTAGTTTATCAGGAGTTCATCCAGTTTTCCATGTATCGATGCTTCGGAAGTATCATGCCGACTATTCACATGTGTTGGATTTCAGCACCATTCAGTTAGATGAGAGCTTGGGTTACGAGGAGGAGCCAGTTGCCATTGTTGATAGGAAGGATCTCCAGTTGAGGTCCAAGAGGATTTCTGCGGTAAGAGTCCAGTGGAGGGGCCAACCAGTCGAGGAGGCGACCTGGGAGTCCGAGGAGGACATGCGGAGCCGATATCCCCACTTATTCAGCAGTCCAGGTACTTTTCTATGTCCGTTCGAGGACGAACTTTTGTTTAAGAGGTGGAGAATGTAACGACCCGACTGGTCGTTTTGCATTTTCGAACCCCGTTCCCTTAAATAATACTTTTCGCACTTGCTTTAGCTAATTTATGACTTGCGGGGACGGGTAGTTCGGAAGTTAGGAGAGTTTTGAGCAATAATAAGCCTAGTTGCTTCTTTAAGTTTCTTTAAAAAGACCAAGTTTGACTTCGGTCAACATTTTGGAGAAACTGACCCAAAATCGTGATTTGACAATTTCTGAGGGTCCGTGGGAAAATATGGGACCTGGGCGTATGTTCGTAATCGAATTCCGAGGTCCCTAGCCTGAGTAATGAATTTTTATATGAAATTGTTAAGTTTAAGTTTCAAAGATTTAAATAAACTAAGAAATTATTGTTTTCCTAGGTATCAGGTTCGGATTTCGATTCCAAAACTTGGTACAAGTCCGAAATATCAGTTAAGACTTACCAGTAAAATTTGGTGTCAATCCGAGTGGTTTAAGGGCATTTTGACCCGTTAGGAGGGAATTTAGAACTTGAAGGTTCAATGATTTGAATCATTTGGTTTTGGGGTTGATTCCTTGATTTAGCATTGTTTTAAGCATTTCGAGGGTTCGAGTAGGTCCGCTTCTTGATTTCAAACTTGTCGGTATGTTCAGGCGGGACTGGGTGTGACGACCTGTTCCGTCGTCACGTGAGTTACCGCCCCGTTACCCTCATATTATGCTTCACTATGATTCAATATCAGTATTTGAGTTGGTTGGATAGAATTGGATTGATTTTAGTTGGAAATGAGACACTTAGTCTCTTAAAGAGGAGCATGTTTTAGAAAGTCAACTGGAAGTTGACTATTTAGTTAGAGGGCTCGGATGTGAATTTTGATGATTCGGTTAGCTTCGGGGGATGATTTGTGACTTAGGAGTGTGATCGGAATCGAATTTAGAGGTTCGGTGTAGAATTATGCTTGAATTGGCTAAGTTTGAATTTTGGGGAATTCCGGTGGGTAGGTGAGATTTTGATCCGAGGGTTGGAATGAAATTCCAAGAGTTGCAGTAGCTCCGTTAGGTGATTTGGATATGTCTGCAAATTTTCAGGTCATTCGGACATCGTTTGGTTGGGTTTTTGATTGAATGTGCATTGCGGGAGTTTTGATGCAAACTAGGCTTGAATCCGATGTATTTATTGGTTTTAGCGTTTTTTGACGTGTTTTGAGGATTGGAACAAGTTTGAATAAGGTTATAGGATGTGTTGGTGCTTTTGGTTGAGGTCCCGGGGGCCTCGGTGTGATTTCGGGTGGTTAAACGGGAATTTTGGAAGTATGTTGTAGGTCTGAACTTCTGCCTTCTGGTATTTCCGCATCTGCGGAAAAGGAGCCACAGAAGCAGTTCCGCAGATGCTGCGGGATGGTCGCATAAGCGGGCAGGCGTGGCCCAGGGCAATTCCGCATAAGCGAACTAGGGGGTCGCTTCAGCGGGTCCGCATAAGCGGATAATGCACCGCAGAAGCGCTCGATGGAGGACCGCAAAAGCGGATGCTGAGTCGCATAAGCGGTTCCACGGATTTTTAAGTGAGACCGCATAAGCGGTCAAATGGTCGCGTGCGCGGGACCGTAGGTGCGGTTATTGGACCGCATAAGCGGAAATCGACCTAGGATTTCAGTGAACAATAGTTCACGAGTTTTAAAAGAAGAGAAAATATTTAGGACTTCGACTAGGGTTGTTCTTGGGCGATTTTGAGGTGAAATCGAAGGAGCTTCATCAGGTAAGAACTATTAGCCTCGGAATATGTTATTTTGGTGTAAAAATATTGATTAATCACTGAATTTCAAGGATTTAAAGGTTAAAATTGTAGGTTAGGGCTTGAAAACTCAAGAGAGTTTAAATGTGAGTTTGGAGGGGCAAACAAACTCCAATTTTTGTAAATTTGATATGTATAGACTCGTGGCAAAACGAGGAATCCAGTGATGTAAATTTTGGAATTTTTCGAGAAGTGGGCTCGGGGCTCGGGTTTTGCCAACTTCGTGATTTTTAGTATTTTTCGAGTAATTTCGATTGGTTTATGTTTCTTAAGCATATAGTAATGTATTCGTTGTGGTTTTGACTAGATTCGACGCGCGAGGAGGTCGATTCAAGAGGAAAGGGCATTGCGGACTAGTCTACGGCCGGCTAGAGGTGAGTAATAGATGTAGATGATGACTTAAGGGTTTGAAACCCCGGTATCTCACATTGTGACGCTGTATTGAGGCGAGACACGTACTCTATGGTGAGTGCGAGGTCGTTTGTGGACGGGACTATGGCTTAGTCCATCCGAGTGATGTCTATACTATGTTATTGACTAGAAATAGGCTGGTAAACATCCTACTTGGATTGTTATGAACATATTTGGACTGCGTGGCAACTATTTGGATCCCTTAGGGATTATTGTCACTGTTGCCATGAAATTGAGCATGTTTCCATGATATCAGTCCTGAGTTAAGTACTATCTAGAAATGATTAGCAATCTTCTAAGGTTTTAATCACTTAAACTATAATACCTGTTAAATGGAACCGAAAATGGTAAAATTGATTGTGCCCATGTGGCTTGCATGCATATATAACTGGACAGATTGTGGACCGGGCTGCACGCCGCAGCGAATGCTACGATGTCATTGCGCTTGGGCTGTAGGAGCCCCTCCGGAGTCTGAACCCCCAAAGTGAGCGCGGGTACCCAAATGGATCAGGCTGTACGCCGCAGCGGTCATGTGCATTGCATTGCATTCATGCATTGATATCTATTTGTCTATCTGTCGTTGATTATTGTTGTTTCATCGTTTAATGTGCTAATTGGTTAGTTTCAGATTTGCATTGTGGTATTTCGGGATTTCTCACTTTCAGTCGTTATACATGTCTATTACCACTGAGTTGGAAGTATTCACTTTACTCCCTGCACCATGTGTGCAGATTCAGGTGTCCCGGAGACTTAGCTGAGCAGTCGCTGTTTTCTAGAGTTTTATCAGAGTTGTCGAGGTAGCTGCCTGACGTTTGCAGGACCCGACTTCTCCCTTTTATTCAGTTTTATTTCCGCATTCTAGACTTATGTATTTTCGAATATTTGTTACTCCATTGTTTAAAGGCTCTAAACTCGTGACCCCAGATTCTGTTGGGAGTGTTTCGTCGAATATTTCAGTCTGTTCCGTATTATTTTTATTATAAACATCGACTTATTATTTTTAAACTGTTAAATTCTCTTAATTTGTCGGTAATGAGTTATCATGTTGGGTTCGTGAGTGATAATTGGTCAGGCTTGCTTAGCTAAATGATTGGGCGCCATCACTACCGGGTTTGGGTCGTGACAAGTTGGTATCAGAGCCTAGGTTACTAGGCCTCACGAGTCATGAGCCGGTTAGTAGAGTCTCGCGGATCGGTACGTAGACGTCCGTATCTATCCTCAGGAGGCTACAGAACCTTTAGGAAATACTTCACTTTCTTGAAATTCTCGTCGTGCGACTTTGTTGGTCCGAGAACTAAATTTCTGCATTCTATTCTCTCGCAGATGGCGAGAACCCGTGCTACCGGACGTGGCGGATGACTACCTTTGGCACCTGCTAGTGGTCACGGTTGTGGTCGAGGCGGACCAGTGAGGGCAACACCTGCAGACCCACCAGCTGCCCAGGTTCAGGACCAGCCTCCAGCTGTAGATGCTCCAGCAGCACCTGTTCAGGCACCGGCAGTGCCCATTATGATTCCTGGTCTTCAGGAGGCTTTGGCTAAGATCTTATCCGCCTGCACTGGCCTGGCTCAGGCCGTATCAGCCACTACTGCAGCAGCTACTTCTCAGACCGGGGGTGGTCAGCAGACCCCCGCTGCTCGCACACCCGAGCAGGGTGTCCAGGGATTGCAGACACCGGGAGTTGCCCCAGTTGCACCAGTTGCCCCAGTTGCACCAGTTGCCCCAGTTGCGCCAGTCGCACCAGCTCCAGATTTTGTGGTTCCGGCTATGCCAGATGACGAGCAGCGTCGACTGGAGAGGTTCGGCAGGCTCCAGCCTCCGACGTTCAGTGGTACAGAGGGCGAGGATGCCCAGGGATTTCTGGACAAGTGTCAGCGTATGCTTCGCACTGCAGGGATATTGGAGTCGAGTGGAGTAGCTTTTACTACTTTCCAGTTCTCAGGGCCTGCATTTACTTGGTGGGAGGAGTTTGAGAGGCGTAGGCCTGTTGGAGCAGCGCCCCTTACTTGGCAGCAGTTCTC
Source organism: Nicotiana glauca (assembly GCA_026770625.1). Taxonomy (NCBI): domain Eukaryota; kingdom Viridiplantae; phylum Streptophyta; class Magnoliopsida; order Solanales; family Solanaceae; genus Nicotiana; species Nicotiana glauca. Next base: position 15,706 of record MU777293.1, on the reverse strand, counting down.
CGCTCTCTTTCTGGAGAAGTATGTACCGCAGTCTCGCAGGGAGGAGCTGCGTCGTCAGTTTGAGTGGTTGGTTCAGGGGGACATGACTGTGACCCAGTATGAGTTGAGGTTTACGCAGCTAGCTCAGCATGCTACTTGGATGATCCCGACTGATCGGGAGAGGATTAGGAGGTTCGTGGATGGCCTCAACTATCCCATTCGTATTTTGATGACTAGAGAGAGGGTTGTGGCCGCCTCGTTTGAGGAGGTAGTTGATATGGATCGTCAGATAGAGACAGATCGTCGTCGGGAGCGTGAGGAGAGGGAGGCCAAGAGGCCTCGAGGTTCAGGTAGCTTCAGCGGTGCTTCGTCTAGGGGCCAGTTCCAGTGCAGCAGAGGTCATTCCTTCAGACCTCCTCAGTCAGGTTGCACAGAGTCCAGTGGGGCTTCTTTAGGCAGTGGTCACCGGGGTTATCGGTAGGGCCAGTCTTCACTTACCGCCCTCTTAGCTCAGAGTACTACTCCATCTTCTTCAGCTCAGGGTTCATCTGCAGTAAGGGGTTCCCTTCAGTCCCCTTCTCCAGCTCTAGGTCGTTGCTACGAGTGCGGAGAGTTGGGTCATATAAGGAAATAGTATCCTCGGCTCCGTGGTAGACAGTCCCAGCGGAGGGATCAGCCCTCATCTTCTGCTCCTGTTTCTTCAGCACCCACCCAGTCAGCTAGGAGTGGGGGCCAGGTAGCCAGAGGTCGCCCCAGGGGTGAAGACCGGACTGGCGGTGGTCAGGCTCGATTCTATGCTCTTCCAGATAGGAAGGACGCCATTGCATCAGATGCCGTCATCACAGGTATTATCTCAGTCTGCCACAGGGATGCTTCTGTCTTATTTGATCCCGGATCTACCTATTCCTATGTATCTTCATATTTTGCTCATCATTTGGGTACGACCCGTGGTTGTCTTGCCTTGCCTGTGCATGTATCTACCCTGGTGGGCGATGCTATTATTGTGGATCACGTATATCGATCTTGTCTTGTTACTATTGGGGGTCTGGAGACCCGAGTTGATTTGTTGTTGTTGGGTATGGTAGACTTTGATGTGATTCTGGGTATGGATTGGCTATCTCCGTACCATGCTATTCTGGACTGTCATGCCAAGACAGTTACGTTGGCCATTCCGGGTATTCCGAGGATTGAGTGGCGAGGTTCGACCGATTATGTTCCCAGCAGGGTGATTTCCTTCTTTAAGGCACAACGGATGGTTGGGAAAGGATGTTTATCATATTTAGCATTTGTGAGAGATGTTGGAGCTGAGACTCCTAGTATTGATTTTGTGCCCGCTGTGAGAGAGTTTCCAGATGTGTTTCCAGCAGACTTGTCGGGCATGCCGTTGGACAGGGACATTGATTTCGGTATTGATCTGGTGCCGGGCACTCAGCCCATCTCTATTCCTCCCTATCGTATGGCACCAGCAGAGCTAAAGGAGTTAAAGGACCAGTTTCAGGAACTCCTAGAAAAGGGGTTCATTCGCCCGAGTGTGTCACCGTGGGGTGCACCGGTCTTATTTGTAAAGAAGAAGGATGGCACAATGAGAATGTGCATTGATTACAGATAGTTGAACAAGGTGATAGTGAAGAACAAGTACCCAGTACCCCGTATTGAGGATTTGTTTGATCAGCTTTAGGGAGCAAAGGTATTCTCTAAGATTGACCTCTGATCAGGCTATCACCAGCTGAAGATTAGGGATTCAGACATTATGAAGACGACTTTCAGGACGAGATATGGGCACTATGAGTTTCTGGTTATGTCATTTGGGCTGATTAATGCCCCAGCCGCGTTCATGCACTTGATGAATAGTGTATTTCGGCTGTATCTGGATTTATTTGTGATCGTGTTTATTGACGATATTCTGGTGTACTCGCATAGCCAGGAGGAGCACGCGCAACACTTGAGGGTGGTATTGCAGAGATTGAGAGAGGAGAAACTTTATGCAAAATTCTCCAAATGTGAGTTCTGGCTTAGTTCTGCGGCTTTTCTGGGACACGTGGTGTCCAGTGATGGTATTCAGGTTGATCCAAAGAAGATTGAGGTGGTGCAGAGTTGGCCCAGGCCGTCCTCAACTACTGAGATTCGGAGTTTCCTCGGTTTGGCGGGTTATTACCGCATGTTCGTCCAGGGTTTTTTCTCTATTGCTTCGCCTTTGACAAAGTTGACGCAGAAGAATGCTCCATTTGTGTAGTCGGATGAGTGCGAGCAGAGCTTCCAGAAGCTCAAGTCAGCTTTGACCACAGCTCTGGTACTAGTATTGCCATCAGCTTCAGGTTCTTACACAGTGTATTGTGATGCTTCGAGAGTTGGGATCGGTTGTGTATTGATGTAGGAAGGTAGAGTTATTGCTTATTCTTCTCATTAGTTAAAGCCCCATGAGAAGAACTACCCTATTCATGACTTAGAGTTGGCTGCTATAGTTCATTCCTTGAAGATTTGGAGGCACTATCTATATGGGGTGTCTTGTGAGGTGTTCACTGACCATCGCAGTCTTCAGCACTTGTTTAAGCAGAAGGATCTTAATTTGAGGCAACGGAGATGGCTTGAGTTGCTCAAGGACTATGATATTACCATTTTGTATCATCCGAGGAAGGCCAATGTAGTGGCCAATGCTTTGAGCCTAAAGATAATCAGTATGGTAGTTTGGCGTACATTCCAGTTGGGGAGAGGCCCTTTGCAGTTGATGTTCAGGCCTTGGTCAATCGGATGGTGAGGTTAGATATTACTGAGCCCAGTCGGGTGTTGGCTTGTGTGGTTTCCCGATCTTCTTTGTATGACCGCATTAGGGACCGCCAGTATGAGGACCCGCATTTGCTTGTCCTGAAGGACAAGGTCCAGCATGATGATGCTAGAGATAAAACTATTGGGGATGATGGTGTGTTGCGGATGCAGGGCCGGATTCGCGTGCCCAATGTGGATGGGCTCCAAGAGTTGATATTAGAGGAGGCCCACAGCTCGCTGTATTCCATTTATCCGGGTGCCGCGAAGATGTACCAGGATTTGGGACAACATTACTAGTGGAGGAGGATGAAAAAGGATATTGTGAGTTATGTGGCCCGGTGTCTCAACTGTCAGCAGGTCAAATATGAACATCAGAGACCCAGTGGTCTCCCTCGTACCTCGAAGAAGTTTGATTCGATTTGGGTGATTGTGGATAGGTTGACCAAGTCTGCGCACTTCATTCTGGTGTGTACCACCTATTCTTCGGAGCGGTTAGCGGAGATTTTTATCCGGGAGATTGTACGGTTGTATGGGGTCCCAGTTTCTATTGTCTCAGATAGGGGTACTCAGTTTACTTCCCAGTTCTGGAGGACTTTTCATCAGGAGTTGGGCACACAGGTACAGTTGAGCACGATATTTCATCCTCAGACGGACGGACAGTCCAAACGTACTATCCAGATATTGGAGGACATGTTGCGTGCCTGTGTTATTGACTTTGGAGGTTCTTGGCCGGAGTTCTTGCCACTTACGGAGTTTGCTTATAACAACAACTATCAATCCAGCATTTAGATGGCGCCGTATGAGGCCTTATATGGGAGACGGTGTAGATCTCCGGTTGGTTGGTTTGAACCCAGCGAGGCTAGACTATTGGGGACAGAGTTAGTTCAGGATGCCTTAGAGAAGGTGAAAATGATCCAGGAAAGACTTCGTACAACCCAGTCATGTCAGAAGAGTTATACGGACCGGAAGGTTCGAGATGTATCTTATGCGGTGGGCGAGAAGGTCTTGTTGAAGGTTTCGCCTATGAAAGGCGTTATGAGGTTTGGAAAGAAAGGGAAGCTGAGTCCATGGTTCATTGGATCTTTTGAGATACTTAGGAAGATTGGGGAGGTGGCCTATATGCTTGCTTTGCCACCCATCTTGTCGGGAGTTCACCCGGTGTTCCATGTTTCTATGCTCCGAAAGTATGTTGGGGACCCGTCTCATGTAATAGACTTCAGCACGATCCAGTTGGATGAGGACTTGACCTACGATGTGGAGCCAGTGGCTATCTTGGATTGTCAGGTTCGAAAGTTGAGATCAAAGGACATAGCTTCGGTGAAGGTGCAGTGGAGAGGTCGGCCCGTGGCGGAGGCCACTTGGGAGACTGAGCAGGAGATGCAGAGCAGATATCCTCACTTATTTGAGACTCCAGGTATGTTTCTTGACCCGCTCGAGGACGAGCGTTTGTTTTAGTTGTGGAGGATGTGATGACCCGGCCCATCGTCACGTGAGTTACCGCCCCGTTCCCCTCATATTATGCTTCACTATGATTCAATATCAGTATTTGAGTTGATTGGATAGAATTGGATTGGTTTTAGTTGGAAATGAGACACTTAGTCTCTTAAAGGGGAGCTTGTTTTAGAAAGTCAACTAGAAGTTGACTATTTAGTTAGAGGGCTCGGAAGTGAATTCTGATGATTTGGTTAGCTTCGGGGGATGATTTGTGACTTAGGAGTGTGATCGGAATCGAATTTGGAGGTACGGTGTAGAATTAGGCTTGAATTGGCTAAGTTTGAATTTTTGCAAATTCCGGTGGGTAGGTGAGATTTTGATCCGAGGGTCGGAATGGAATTCCGAGAGTACAGTAGCTCCGTTAGGTGATTTTGGATATGTCTGCAAATCTTTAGTCATTCATACATCGTTTGGTCGAGGTTTTGATTGAATGCGCATTGCGGGAGTTTTGATGAAAACTAGGCATGAATCCGATGTATTTATTGGTTTTAGCGTTGTTTGACGTGTTTTGAGGATTGGAACAAGTTTTACTAAGGTTATAGGATGTGTTGGTGATTTTGGTTGAGGTCCTGGGGGCCTCGGTGTGATTTCGGGCGATTAAATGGGAATTTTGGAAGTACGTTGTAGGTCTGAACTTCTGCCTTCTGGTGTTTCCGCATCTGCGGAAAAGGAGCCGCAGAAGCGGTTCCGCAGATGCGACGGGATGGTCGCATAAGCGGGCAGGCGTGGCCCAGGGCAATTCCGCATAAGCGGACTAGGGGTTCGCTTCAGCGGGTCTGCATAAGCGGATAATGCACCGCAGAAGTGGTCGATGGAGGACCACAAAAGCGGATGCTGAGTCGCATAAACGGTTCCACGGATTTTTAAGTGAGACCGCATCAGCGGTCAAATGGTCGCGTGTGCGGGACCGCAGGTGCGGTTATTGGACCGCATAAGCAGAAATCGACCAGGGATTTCAGTGAACAGTAGTTCACGATGTTTAAAAGAAGAGAAAATATTTAGGACTTCGACTAGGGTTGTTCTTGGGCGATTTTGAGGAGAAATCGAAGGAGCTTCATCAGGTAAGAAATATTAGCCTCGGAATATGTCATTTTGGTGTAAATACATTGATTAATCACTGAATTTCAAGGATTTAAAGGTAAAAAATGGAGGTTAGGGCTTGAAAACTCAAGAGAGTTTAAATGTGAGTTTGGAGGGGCAAACGAACTCCGATTTTTGTCAATTTGATATGTATAGACTCGTGGCGAGACGAGGAATCCAGTGATATAAATTTTGGAATTTTTCGAGAAGTAGGCCCGGGGCTCGGGTTTTGCCAACTTCGTGATTTTTAGTATTTTTCGAGTAATTTCGATTGGGTTATGTTTCTTAAGCATATAGTGATGTATTCATTGTGGTTTTGACTAGATTCGACGCACGAGGAGGTCGATTCAAGAGGAAAGGGCATTGCAGACTAGTCTACGGCCGGCTAGAGGTGAGTAATAGATGTAGATGATGACCTGAGGGTTTGAAACCCCGGTATCTCACATTGTGATGCTGTATTGAGGCGAGACACGTACTCTACGGTGAGTGCGGGGTTGTTTGTGGACGGGACTATGGCTTAGTCCGTCCGAGTGATGTCTATACTGTGTTATTGACTAGAAATTGGCTTGTAAACATCCCACTTGGATTGTTATGAACATATTTGGGCTGCGTGCCAAATATTTGGATCCCTTAGTGATTATTATCACTGTTGCAAGGAAATTGAGCATGTTTCCATGATATCAGTCCTGAGTTAAGTACTGTCTAGAAATGATTAGCAATCTTTTAAGGTTCTAATCACTTAAACTATAATACCTGTTAAATGGAACCGAAAATGGTAAACTTGATTATGCCCGTGTGGCTTCCATGCATATATAACTGGACTTATTGTGGACCGGGCTGCACGCCGCAGCGAATGCTACTATGTCATTGCGCTTGGGCTGTAGGAGCCCCTCCGGAGTCTGAAACCCTATAGTGAGCGCGGGTACCCAATGGATCGGGCTGTACGCCGCAGTGGTCATGTGCATTACATTGCATTCATGCATTGATATCTATTTGTCTATCTATCCTTGATTATTGTTGTTTCATCGTTTAATGTGCTAAGTGGTTAGTTTCAGATTTGCATTGTGGTATTTTGGGATTTCTCACTTTCAGTCATTATACATATCTATTACCACTGAGTTGGAAGTACTCACTTTACTCCCTGCACCATGTGTGCAGATTCAGGTATCGCGGAGACTTAGCTGAGCAGTCGCTGTCTTCTAGAGTTTTATCAGAGTTGTCGAGGTAGCTGCTTGACGTACGCAGGACCCGACTTCTCCCTTTTATTTGGTTTTATTTTCGCATTCTAGACTTATGTATTTTTGAATATTTGTTACTCCATTGTTTAGAGGCTCTAGACTCGTAACCCCAGATTCTGTTGGGAGTGTTTCGTCGGATATTTCAGTCTGTTCCGTATTATTTTTATTACAAACATCGGCTTATTATTTTTAAACTGTTAAATTCTCTTAATTTGTCGGTAATGAGTTATCATGTTGGCTTCGTGAGTGATAATTGGTCAGGCTTGCCTAGCTATATGGTTGGGCGCCATCACGATCGGGTTTGGGTCGTGACAAGTTGTTATCAGAGCCTAGGTTACTAGGCCTCACGAGTCATGAGCCGGTTAGTAGAGTCTCGCGGATCTGTACGTAGACGTCTGTATCTATCCTCGGGAGGCTACAGAATATTTAGGAAATACTTCACTTTCTTGCAATTCTTGTCGTGTGACTTTGTTGGTCCGAGAACTAAATTTTTGCACTCTATTCTCTCGCAGATGGCGAGAACCCGTGCTACCAGACGAGGCAGACGACCACCTTTGGCACCCGCTAGTGGTCGAGGCGGACCAGTGAGGGCAGAACCTGCAGACCCACCAGTTGCCCAGGTTCAAAGCTACCCTCCAGCTGTAGATGCTCCAGCAGCACTTGTTCAGGCACCGGCAGTGCCCGTTGTGATTCCTGGTCTTCAGGAGGCTTTGGCTCAGATCTTATCCGCTTGCACTGGCTTGGCTCAGTCCGTATCAGCCACTACTACAACAGCTGCTTCTCAGACCGGGGTTGGTCAGCAGGCCCCCGCTGCTCGCATACCCGAGCAGGGTGTCCAGGGATTGCAGACACCGGGAGTTGCCCCAGTTGCACCAGTTGCCCTAGTCGCACCAGTTGCCCCAGTTGCGCCAGTCGCAACAGCTCCAGATTTTGTGGTTCCGGCTATGCCAGATGACGAGCAGCATCAACTGGAGAGGTTCGGCAGGCTCCAGCCTCCGACGTTCAGTGGTACAGAGGGCGAGGATGCCCAGGGATTTCTGGACAAGTGTCAGCGTATGCTTCGCACTGTAGGGATATTGGAGTCGAGTGGAGTAGCTTTTACTACCTTCCAGTTCTCAGGGCCTGCATTTACTCGGTGGGCAATACTATTATTATGGATCACGTATATCGATCTTGTCTTGTTACTGTTGGGGGGTCTGGAGACCCGAGTTGATTTGTTGTTGTTGGGTATGGTAGACTTTGATGTGATTCTGGGTATGGATTCGCTATCTCCGTACCATGCTATTCTGGACTGTCATGCCAAGACGGTTACGTTGGCCATTCCGGGTATTCCAAGGATTGAGTGGCGAGGTTCGACCGATTATGTTCCCAGCAGGGTTATTTCCTTCATAAAGGCACAACAGATGGTTGGGAAAAGATGTTTATCATATTTAGCATTTGTGAGAGATGTTGGAGCTGAGACTCCTAGTATTGATTCTGTGCCCGTTGTGAGAGAGTTTCCAGATGTGTTTCCAGCAGACTTGTCGGGCATGCTGCCGGACAGGGACATTGATTTCGGTATTGATCTGGTGCCGGGCACTCAGCCCATCTCTATTCCTCCCTATCGTATGGCACCAGCAGAGCTAAAGGAGTTAAAGGACCAGTTTTAGGAACTCCTAGAAAAGGGGTTCATTCGCCCGAGTGTGTCACCGTGGGGTGCACCGGTCTTATTTGTAAAGAAGAAGGATGGCACAATGAGAATGTGCATTGATTACAGACAGTTGAACAAGGTGATAGTGACGAACAAGTACCCACTACCCCGTATAGAGGATTTGTTTGCTCAGCTTCAGGGAGCAAAGGTATTCTCTAAGATTGACCTCTGATCAGGCTATCACCAGCTGAAGATTAGGGATTCATACATTATGAAGACGGCTTTCAGGACGAGATATGGGCACTATGAGTTTCTGGTTATGTCATTTGGGCTGACTAATGCCCCAGCCGCGTTCATGCACTTGATGAACAGTGTATTTCGGCCGTATCTGGATTTATTTGTGATCGTGTTTATTGACTATATTTTGGTGTACTCGCGTAACCAGGAGGAGCACGCGCAACACTTGAGGGTGGTATTGTAGAGATTGAGAGAGGAGAAGCTTTATGCAAAGTTCTCCAAATGTGAGTTCTGCTTAGTTCCGTGGCTTTTCCAGGACACGTGGTGTCCAGTGATGGTATTCAAGTTGACCCAAAGAAGATTAAGGCGGTGCAGAGTTGGCCCAGGCCATCCTCAGCTATTGAGATTTGGAGTTTCCTCGATTTGGGGTATTATTACCGCAGGTTCGTCCATGGTTTTTCATCTATTGCTTCGCCTTTGACGAAGTTGATGCAGAAGAATGCTCCATTTGTGTGGTCGGATGAGTGTGAGGAGAGCTTCCAAAAGCTCAAGTCAGCTTTGACCACAACTCCGGTACTAGTATTTCCATCAACTTTAGGTTCTTACACGGTGTATTGTGATGCTTCGAGAGTTGGTATCGGTTGTGTATTGATGCAGGAGGGTAGAGTTATTGCTTATGCTTCTCGTCAGTTAAAGCCCCTTGAGAAGAACTACCCTGTTCCCGACTTAGAGTTGGTTGCTATAGTTCATACCTTGAAGANCACTTGTTTAAGTAGAAGGATCTTAATTTGAGGCAACGGAGATGGCTTGAGTTACTCAAGGACTATGATATTACCATTTTGTATCATCCGGGGAAGGCCAATGTAGTGGTCGATGCTTTGAGACGAAAGATAATCAGTTTTGGCGTACATTCCAGTTGGGGAGAGTCCCTTTGCAGTTGATGTTCAGGCCTTGGACAATCGGATGGTGAGGTTAGATATTACTGAGCCCAGTCGGGTGTTGGCTTGTGTGATTTCCCGATCTTCTTTGTATGATCGCATTAGGGAGCGCCAGTATGATGACCCGCATTTGCTTGTCCTGAAGGACAGGGTCCAGCATTATAATGCTAGAGATGTGACGATTGGGGATGATGGTGTGTTGGGGATACAGGGCCGAATTTGCATGCCCAATGTGGATGGGCTCCGAGAGTTGATATTAGAGGAGGCCCACAGCTCGCGGTATTCCATTCATCCGGGTGCCGCGAAGATGTACCAGGATTTGAGACAGCATTACCGGTGGAGGAGGATGAAAAAGGATATTGTGAGTTATGTGGCTCGGTGTCTCAACTGTCAACAGGTCAAATATGAACATCATAGACCCGGTTGTGTACTGCAGTGGATGGATATTCCGGAGTGGAAATGGGAGAAGATTA
>MU777292.1:32352-46222 GCA_026770625.1 Nicotiana glauca | reverse complement strand
AAAATAGGAAATTTAATCTTTCAATTATTCACAACATGGACATCCAATGTAGTATCCAATGTAGCATCCAATGTAATATCCAATGTACAAATTATTCATAACAGAATTCTAATACTCGTTACCGTAGTTCCGACTACATATCAAACTCCAGTACTTGTTACTGAGAAATCTCCAAATTTCAAGTCATTGTATGATTTTTTTCCCTATGTTCTAGTTAGGGGTATTTTTGTCAAAACAGTATTTAATGTCAAAAGAGTATTTTTCTTCTCATTACATTTTAAATAGTGGCTAAAAACTCATGACTGACCCCAAAATGATCATTCTAGCTAATTCCTTTTTTCTTTTAAAAAGGCTCCAGACCTGAATCGATTCTGAAAAGTGGCCGCCCCTTGCAAAGCTTAGCAAAAAGTGGCTGCACCTTAAAAGAGCAGTGTATAAAGGGGCTGTTTGTAGGGATATTTTTAAAAATAACCAGATTTACAACTGATCGTTCAAAAATAGCCCAATTTCAAAAGTAATCCAAATTTAGCCACTTTTTATATAAAGATAAATTTGAACGAAAATACTGTTCAAAACCCGAAAAATACTCCAGTATCTTATGCTAGAGTTCCAGCATAAGTATACTTGAACTCCAGCATATTATACTGGAGTTCCAGGATAGTATGCTGGAACTCCAGCATAATATGATGAAGTTCCAGCATAAATACACTAGAACTCCAGCATAATATACTGGAGTTCTAGCAAGTATAATGGTCCAGTATAATATACTGGGGTTTGGAGCACCAGTACTCTAGTCTCCAGTATATTATACTGGAGCCAGCAAAGTATACCGGTCCAACATAATATGCTGGAGTTCATACACAAGTACACCGAACTTCAGTATATTATGCTGGACCAGTCTCTATTACAGCAAAATGGTGGTTATTTTTCATTGACTTGGTAAACGCTGACTATTTTTGATTGACCAGTCCGAAATCTGACTATATCGGAAAATTTTTGGCCTGTTTGTAGGAGTCCGAATTCAATACAAGGCCGACTTGAAAATTGGGCCTAATCCATCATTGCTAATTAACCCATGTCAGTTTAGGCCCAGTCCAGTTTAGAGCAGCGTCATCGGGAGCGACTAGACCAATGAAATTCGGACATGTGGCCCATCTCCGATGCCAAATGCAAAGACCCTCAGCTGAAGACTCTTTTTATCATTTGTATCTGAATCTGAATCTGTAGCTGATTGTAAACATGGCGGATTGGACGAGGAAGTTCCTTTTAGCTACGGTCTTAGCTGTATTATGTTTCTCGTGGACCATCGCCGCCGGCACCGACGGGCCATTCATCGTCGCACACAAGAAGGCGTCTCTTACTCGCCTCAAATCCGGCGTCGAACGTCTCTCCGTCTCCATCGACATCTACAATCAAGGATCTGCGTATGTATTCAGTCCCTCTCTTTTTTTAAATATCTTTATCAGATCCTGTACTTCCTCTTTTTAGCTTTTTTTTAATCGATGCTTTGCTAAATAAATATGCATGTCTATTAATTGCTTTCCTTGAAGATTCTGTTGTTAGGATCCGCGCGTTGGTTGGGTAAATAGTTATGTTATGCATAATTTTGTTTTATTTAATCTGAGCTCGTATACTGTTTCCATAATAGGAAAAGGATTAGATAGATAATCCAGAGTAGTTATCATTGATTATACTAGTAAGGTGCGTATTTATGGAGTCAAAGCTAATAAATAAGTACAACAATAGTTTGCTCAATTGGTAAGGAAATTTTTTATATGATGCATGCTAGTGTAATCTCAGTCTTCTTTTGTCTCATTTCCAAATAGGAATGCGAATTCTCTCGATCTGGTTGTTTTGTTGGGTTACTAAATGTAATCAGTTTATCTTCTTTCTTGTTTTTTCCCCCTTTTTCTATCCTTGTTGCCTAATTGGGAATCGCAATTTCAGATCAGGAAATCGGATTCCTTTCTTATTGAAATCCCTATTAGATCTTTTATTGTTTTCCTTTTATTTATGTTTTGATCGGAAAAAAGTTTTCTATTGCTTCTTGAAGGTGAAGCATCCGTGGAATATGAGCAAATAAACTACAAATGAAGAGATTGGAATCCCTTTTTGACTTTACCTCCCATCCTCAATAATTAAACATTATATTTGTACATCGTCAGGGATAGAAAGAGTAAAATATATAAACACATTTTACATTAGCTTTCATCTTTAATTTTGTGTCTATTATCATCCTATATTTGCAGTTTAGAATAGTTGTTTATCTATCATCTATGGTTGTAGTAAGATCCTTCTTAACGCTTGAGATTGGAATTCTTGTCTGATGCCACTGACTTGTCACCAGCAGGTAACAGTTGAGTAAACTTTATAATGCTCGATAAACTAACACCTAGATGAATTAAATGAAGGGTTAAACGTTATTGTTCCAGGCTTTGATTGATAATAGGAGGCTCATAGTTTGGACTCTAAAATTATTGTGTACAATGTTCAACATGATTCAACCATCCAGAGGAGTCCTGAGGATTGTTTTTGGTCAAATAGTGTTTTCCTTTTGACTAATATGGCGTTCTTACTTTCTTTTCACATTGTTCGCAATCTCTCGGTACATCAGCACTATTCAACCCTTGTGCTCCACTGCTCATTCCTTAACCTTCTGTGGGATAGAGTGATAGACTAATTCCCTTGGCTTCAATTTGGTGAAAAGTTGAGGAATCTAAGGATTTACAAACTTTTTAGAACTAATTCCCTTGGCTTCAATTTGGTGAAAAGTTGAGGAATCTAAGAATTCACAAACTTTTTAGAAATGACTTGCATGATTCTTTTTATCCTTTCTTGTGCAACCGACTTCACTCTAAATTGTTCCCAGAGATCTACCTCTAGATATCTGTCATATGCTATCTGTATAATCATTTACCAATGATATGCCTCTGACATGGAAAAGCTTTTTTTGTTCAGGACGGCATATGATGTGAGTCTTTATGATGACAACTGGTCTCAAGATGTATTTACCATTGTCGCTGGTAACACATCCATGTCATGGGAAAGGCTGGACGCGTGAGTCCTCATATTATTGGTGGCATCTAACAATTTGATTTCCTTATCTTGTCTCTTTCTCATTTTGGTTTGCCTGTCTGATGTCAGTGGGACCGCTCTCTCCCATTCCTTTGAGTTGGAGGCTACGAAGAAAACAGTGTTTTATGGTGCACCAGCGGTTATAACATTCCGCATTCCCACAAAGGCTGCTCTACAGGTTTCATATTCTTGCTTGTATGGTTCTACTTAGTATGCTTGATATAGACTACATTGATCTATAATGTTTTTTGTTTTAGGAGGCATACTCAACTCCAATCCTCCCACTTGACATACTAGCTGATAGGCCTCCGGAGAAGAAGTTCGACTGGGTAAGCTTGAAAACTATTAGCTGGCTGCACAACTACATCACACATATTCTGTTAATTGTATTTGCTAACAGAATTTCCTTTTTTTGCATGGATTGTCCAAAACTCTTGGTGAATGTTCACAGGCAAAGGTATGACATCTTCCTGTAATAGTGTTAGATTTGATAATGCTTACTGTTACATAAGATTATGTACAGAAAGTGGAGAATTCAACAAGTTACTAGGTTATCAATCATTATCTGATATAGAAAAAGCATATCTGAGTTTAGAGAGAATGAGAACTACATGCGTTGATAACTTATCCTATTTGATCTCTCTGAGAGCACCCCTAAGTTAGACGTGTTGTTAAATTTAGAATTTCTGTATCTTACATGTCCCACGTGTTGCCTTCTTCATAAAGCAGTATGGTTTTTCTATGAATATGATGCGCTTTGTGCAAATACTTGAAAGTTATGAGAATAAGGGCCCCATTTTTATTTCCCCGTGTCTACAGAGGTTGATGGCAAAATATGGCTCCTTGGTTTCTGTGATCTCAATTGTGGTTCTATTTGTCTACCTGATCGCGAGCCCATCAAAGTCCGCAAGCAAAAAGAAACGCTGAATACAAATTAGATGTCTTGGTCATTATTCCGGCAAGAATCAATTGGAACCTTCAGGATTTATCTTGTGTTCCTCGTTGGTCAAACATCAGTTTATTTACCAGTTTTAACTTTTACACTTTGTAACAACATCCAAGCAGGTAATTAGACTGAGATGTTAGTCTTCGGCAGATCTCTAAGCTAAGATTTTCACTTTTAGTAGAATTTTGTAATGGGTTACTTGAATACCTAAGTTTTGTTTTTTGCGCTTTCCTTTTTGTGCTTGGCATGCTTCTTGAGCATCAACGATTTTCATTTTCTTACACTTTCATCTGTGCCTTCCCATTTTATGTGCGAAATATTTTCTTGGTCGGATGATGGATCAATAAGAATTGTTTAGCTGACAAAGACAACCAGGTTTAAATAAAGTTTTTAATCATTTCAGGATGCTTGTGATATTATAGTCAGCCAGTATTGACCCTTGTGAACGGGTTTCTTTGGAAATATTATGTCTTCATGCTCACGAGTAATGCATATTTCTTTAATTTGAATGTCTTTAAAATATGCTACGGAGACGTAATGTACATCAACTTATGAAACTGCAAAGCACTCTAAAATTCTATAGAATAGCTTTGACTATGCTCACAAAAAGTCCCACTTTTGCGCAAGTATGACACGAGAATATAAAGCCAAGTAAGAAGCGTAATCATTATTTGAATCAGAATGATTTAGCCCGTAATTTGGGCACTTTCGGATTGTGATTTGGCATGCAATTGATGTGGAGCTATTCAGTCACATTATCAGAGAATAAGTCACAAGTTTTGTTTAAAGATCTCCACTGACCTTTGAGCTACCAACTTTGGTGTTTCCCCCCCTCTTTTAGGAAACAAACTCCAAAAAATTGCATACACTCTAATGTCTTCCTTCTCCACACAAATATTAATACCGCAAATTGATCAATGAGGCTTGCCATTTGCTAAGTGCCAAGAATACAAGCCTTCCTTGACTAGTGCAAAATCTACAATCTCTTCGTAGATACACGTTATATATTCGTGGATCTTTATCAGCGCAAGGCTTGCCATTTGCTAAGTGCCAAGAATACAAGCCTTCCTTGACTAGTGCAAAATCTACAATCCCTTCGTAGATACACGTTATATATTCGTGGATCTTTATCAGCGCAAGGCTTGCCATTTGCTAAGTGCCAAGAATACAAGCCTTCCTTGACTAGTGCAAAATCTACAATCCCTTCGTAGATACACGTTATATATTCGTGGATCTTTATCAGCGCAAGGCTTGCCATTTGCTAAGTGCCAAGAATACAAGCCTTCCTTGACTAGTGCAAAATCTACAATCCCTTCGTAGATACACGTTATATATTCGTGGATCTTTATCAGCGCAAGGCTTGCCATTTGCTAAGTGCCAAGAATACAAGCCTTCCTTGACTAGTGCAAAATCTACAATCCCTTCGTAGATACACGTTATATATTCGTGGATCTTTATCAGCGCAAGGCTTGCCATTTGCTAAGTGCCAAGAATACAAGCCTTCCTTGACTAGTGCAAAATCTACAATCCCTTCGTAGATACACGTTATATATTCGTGGATCTTTATCAGCGCAAGGCTTGCCATTTGCTAAGTGCCAAGAATACAAGCCTTCCTTGACTAGTGCAAAATCTACAATCCCTTCGTAGATACACGTTATATATTCGTGGATCTTTATCAGCGCAAGGCTTGCCATTTGCTAAGTGCCAAGAATACAAGCCTTCCTTGACTAGTGCAAAATCTACAATCCCTTCGTAGATACACGTTATATATTCGTGGATCTTTATCAGCGCAAGGCTTGCCATTTGCTAAGTGCCAAGAATACAAGCCTTCCTTGACTAGTGCAAAATCTACAATCCCTTCGTAGATACACGTTATATATTCGTGGATCTTTATCAGCGCAAGGCTTGCCATTTGCTAAGTGCCAAGAATACAAGCCTTCCTTGACTAGTGCAAAATCTACAATCCCTTCGTAGATACACGTTATATATTCGTGGATCTTTATCAGCGCAAGGCTTGCCATTTGCTAAGTGCCAAGAATACAAGCCTTCCTTGACTAGTGCAAAATCTACAATCCCTTCGTAGATACACGTTATATATTCGTGGATCTTTATCAGCGCAAGGCTTGCCATTTGCTAAGTGCCAAGAATACAAGCCTTCCTTGACTAGTGCAAAATCTACAATCTCTTCGTAGATACACGTTATATATTCGTGGATCTTTATCAGAGCAATTTGGATGCAGGAAATTGACCTGTAATGTGACTCAACGTGTTAGCTTTCCACCATGGGAGCATCTGCAAGCTTCACATGTTTGAGAAGTAACGGAGAAGAAAGGAGAGGAAAATGTATTTCACTGCTCTATTGAAAAAATACACTGTACATCAGCTTATATACTGTATAACCAACTTAACTGCTACTAATTATCACTAACATATCCTAACTAATCTGTTATGACAGCTAAGCTACAGCTGTCACTCTATTCACGTGACACCTTCAACACTCCCCTTCAAGCTGTGTAATGTAAACAAGTTGAATATTCCGAGCTTGGATAACAAAAATTCATGTTGTGCCTTCCCCAGTCCTTTAGTTAGGATATCAGCCAATTGCAAGTTTGTGGGTACATGTTCTGTACAAACCATACCTTCTTGAATCCTTTCCCTAATGAAATGACAATCGATCTCTATGTGTTTCGTTCGCTCATGGTATATAGGATTCGCAGCAATTTGGAGTGCTGCTTTACTATCACAAAATAATTTTACTGGTAGCTTCAACTTCATTCCCAGCTCTCCATAGAGTCCAGCAAGCCACACCACTTCTGCAATTGCATTTGCCATACTCCTGTATTCAGCCTCAGCAGACCTTCGAGATATTGTGTTCTATTTCTTCGATTTCCAAGAAATCAAAGAGTCCCCTATCTTGACTACAAAACCACTTACTGATCTCCTTGGCATAGGACAAGTCGCCCAGTCTGCATCACAGTAGACTGTAAGCTCTGATGATGGTTTGAACTTCAATAGTATCCCCAATCTAGGTGCATTCTTCAGATATCTCACCACCCTCAGAGCCCCTTCCATATGTGACTTCTTTGGCCTATGCATGAATTGACTCAAGTTCTGCACTGTGTAACTAATGTTTGGTCGAGTCATAGTCAAATAGAGTAGCTTTCCCACTAGCCTCTGATATCCAGCAGGATCAGACAACAATTCATCAGCAACATCTGTAGTCTCCAAGCCTTGGTTATACTCAATGCTGGTAAATCTTTGATTGGCTTCCATTGGAGTGACATTTGGCTTAGAGCCACTCAGCCCAAGATCAGCAATGAGATCTAATGCAAACTTCCTCTGACAGACTAGAATCCAATCTTGACTTCGAGCAATTTCAAGACCAAGGAAGTATCTCATCTTCCCCAGGTCCTTGATCTTGAAATGATGATGAAGCATGAGCTTGGCCTCTTGAATAAGAGAAACTGAAGAACTTGTAACAAGGAGGTCGTCCACATACACTAGAATAACAACCATATGAGAGCCTGACCTTTTAATGAAAAGGGAATAGTCATAATGACTCTGGATGAAACCTGAAGATATAAGAGCTTCACAAAGCTTCAGGTTCCACTGACGAGAAGCCTGCTTTAAGCCATATAGAGACTTCTGGAGTTTGCAAACTTTGCCGCACTCCCCCTGTCCTAAAAGATCAGGTGGGGGCACCATGTAAACATCTTCTACAACATCACCTTGGAGGAATGCATTAAATACATCCATTTGATGTAATTTCCAACCAAACATAACAACCAATGACAAAACAGACCTCACAGTGACCATCTTGACCACTGGGGAAAAGGTCTCTTGGTAATCCAATCCCTCCTGCTGTGTATAGCCCTTGGCTACTAGGCGAACTTTGTACCTTTCCACCTCTCCTTTTGCATTGTACTTGACTTTGGACACCCATTTGAACCCAATTGGCTTCTTGTCAGTAGGAAGATCAATCAACAACCAAGTATTGTTATCCTGTAGGGCCTGCAACTCTAGTTTCATGGTTTCAACCCAGTGAGGGTTGAGTAAAGCCTCTTCATAATTGCCAGGTTCTCTGATAGTGGACATGTTGCACAAAACTGCATAATAGGGACTGGAGATTGAAACATATGACATATAGGCTGATAATAGGTAAAGTGACCCCATTGTTGCTGCATGAGAAGTAGACTTAGATACTGTGTGTATGTAATCATTGAGCTAGCCTGGAGGCTTGGATGTTCTGCATGATTTTCTAGTGGCATTGGGCAAATTAGGGCAGTTAAGGTCTGAAACATCCCTAAGTCTTGAGTCTGGCAACATGATCTTATCAGACATGGCATTAAGGAGTGAGTGAGTGGTATCATTAGCATTGACAATGGAAGTTGGACTATTTGGAGTGCCAACTGAATAATGAACAGGAGCAGGATCAGATGAGGACTCCAAAGGACATGTGGCATCTTATGCTGCATGCTCAAAAGGATCAAGAGAGATATCCAAAACATCAGTAATAACTGATGGCTTCAACCGGTAGTGAGATGATTTGAATGGAAAAACATCTTCCCTAAAAGACACATCTCTGCTCACTAAAAAGGATCTTGTAGCAAGGTCATATAATCTGTACCCCTTTTGGGTGCTAGAGTATCCCATGTGCACTGCTGGAATAGCTCTACTGGCAAATTTGTCACTCTTGGTAGTAACATTGGTGGCATATCACAAGCACCCTAGTACTCTCAAATGCCGTAAGTTTGGGACCCTGCCATAGAAGACCACAAATGGAGACTTCCCTACCAAGGCAGTAGAGGGGATTCTATTTATTAAGTATGCTGCATTCTGAACACAAATTCCCCAAAATTTCAAGGGAATAGATGCCTGGAATCAGATGGCCCTTGCTACTTCAAGGAGTTGTCTATGCTTCATCTCAACCACTCCATTCTGTTGAGGAGTGTGAGTACAAGAGCTCTGATGCACAATGCCTGCATTACTAAACAAATCCCTGCAATGTGAATTAAAAAATTCTGTACCATTATCACTCTTAAAGACTTTGATTAAACCATTGAATTGGTTCTTTT
Source organism: Nicotiana glauca (assembly GCA_026770625.1). NCBI lineage: Eukaryota > Viridiplantae > Streptophyta > Magnoliopsida > Solanales > Solanaceae > Nicotiana > Nicotiana glauca. Next base: position 37,126 of record MU777292.1, on the reverse strand, counting down.
ATCAACTGCATAAAGTCCTTTATTACCACTGAAACATCACTCTTCAATCTTAACAAGAAAATCCAAACCATCCTGCTACAATCATCAACAAGTGTAAGAAAAAATCTATGGCCATCATGAGTGGGTACCTTGTAAGGACCCCAGACATCTGCATGTATTAATTCAACAATTCTACTAGCTCTACTAGTACTTTGAGGAAAAGGTAATCTAGTTTGTTTAGCTAGTGGATAAATTGAGCAAGTTTTGTCTGCAGCTGTGTCAACACCCTTACATATATTCATTTGTTGTAATACTCTATGAGGGACATTCCCTAATCTTTTATGCCATAGGCCTGCTGATAGAGTCAATCTGGAAGTCAGTGAGTGTGATGCTTTATTATGTAATGTGCTTTTCCAGTAGTATAGGTCATTTTGCATTCTACCAGTCCCCTTCACCTTCCCAGTGTGAAGGTCCTGCATCAAGAAGAAGTCAGGATAGAATGACATGAAACATTGTAGATCTCTAGTTAACTTTGCCACTGATAACAAGTTAAATTTGAACTCAGGCACACATAGCACATCACTAATCTCCCCTTCAGCTAACCTACATTTACCAACATGACTAATATGCAACTGTTTTCCATTTGGCAGATGTACTGAGGCACCTTGCTTAGGGTAATCATGAAGATCAAACAATGCATCAGGAGTTGACACCATATGATCTGTTGCCCCTGTGTCCACTATCCATTTGTAATTTGCCAGGAAGGAGCAAATAGTACCTGCTATGTTAGCTGATATCTCTGGGACATTCTCTTTGTTGAGCGACTATAGGATCTGCTTGTATTGCTCAGGAGTAAAAGTGATAGCAACAATCCCTCCATATCCTTGTGGTTGAGTCCCTTGCATCTGCATATGACTGTTGTTTCCACTTGCTATTCCTGCAATAAAAGTTCCAAAACTAGTGCCAGCCATATCTGCTTGTCCTGTTTGTCCTGCATCATAACTTCCTCCAGCCTTAGAGGAATCTCCATGATATGCAGCATTTGCTCTTTGATATTGATGTCCACCTGTGTTCCCTACTACTGGTTTCCATCTTCCCTTGAAATCAGCTGGATAACCAACAAGCTGATAACAATTTTCCTTTATATGTCCCTTCATTTTGCAGAAATCACAAAATGCATTGAAATTTCTTTTGTTCATATGCATTGAGCTTCCTCTAGATGTTGAACTCCATAGAGCAGTAATGTCATTCCCCTCGGCTACTGAATTAAGTCCAGTATGTGATGGTCTCCTGGAAACAGCCTCTCTGCCCACGGGGTAGAGGTAAGGTCTGCGTACATATTACCCTCCCCAGACCCCACTTGTGGGATTATACTGGGTTGTTGTTGTTGTTGTTGTTGTTGTATGTGATGTGTTCTTTTGGCTTTCATCTTCAACAACTAAAGCATACGCTTGATTCAACGTAGGTTCCACTGATTTCATCAAGATCTGTCTCCTAGCTTGAGCATAGGAATCGTTTAGTCCACTTAAAAATTGCAACAACCTTTGTCGCTGAAGATGATCTGTGTATTCCTTCGAATTTGTCGAAGGTACCATTGCATCATACTCAACCCAGAGTTCCTTCAATTTCGTAAAATACATGGACACTGAATTTGTGCCTTGAGAAATCGTGGCTATCTCTCGATGTATCTGAAAAATCCTCATCCTATTCTCCTTATCAAATCTCTCCTTAAGATCTTCCCAAACTAAGTGAGCGTTTGATGCATATACGATTCCACTAAGTAGATCTGGAGACACTGTGTTCACGATCAATGAAAGCACAATTGCGTTACATATTTCCCAATCTTCATGCAATTCAGTCCTAAATTGATCCTTGTTGCAGGTACCAGTTACGAACCCTAACTTGCGTTTTGCTTGAAGTGTGATTCTCATCGATCTCCGCCATATCCCGTAGTTCTCAGAGCTTGTGAGCTGAATCGGAACTAATACGGAGCTTGGAGTATCTGAAGGATGCACAAACAAGGGATGTGTGTGATCTATTTTTTCTGCCGCCATTGTTGACTCGATGTTTCTGTGAGAAGGTGAGGTAGGGGAAGAAGGAGACGAAGATGATGAACCTTCGTTCATACGAAATTGAGAAGAAAATCAGTAGATCGTGATTGTCGTGTTATGCTCTGATACCATGTTGGCTTTCCACCATGGGATCATCTGCAAGCTTCACATGTTTGAGAAGTAACGGAGAAGAAAGAAGAGGAAAATGTATTTCACTGTTCTACTGAAAAAATACACTGTACATCAACTTATATACTGTATAACCAACTTAACTACTCCTAATTAATTATCACTAACATATCCTAACTAATCTGTTATGACAGCTAAGCTACAACTATCACTCCATTCACATGACACCTTCAACACAACGCATAATCTATTAATCTGAAATCAAATAGGATTAATTCACTTAGAACAAGCGGACTCAAGTAAACCCTCTTCTTATAAGATGGGGTCCACCCCTGCTCGCGAAGTAGGAAGTATGAGTTACTTAAAAAAATAAACAAAATGAGCTTATGTGCTTCCTGAAGAAAACTTGATTTACTAACATAAGTGTATATAGATGACAAAACTAAACTATATAAATTGAAGGTGAGCGGCACTACATTTCAAAGAAGTAGATAAAATTATAAGAATAACATGTTCTAACAAGAAAAAAGTGCGTCCATCTATTATAAGCAAATACTAATATACTAAGTAATGAGAGCCATAATTATTATCTAGACGATCAACGACATAATCTAATGACTTAATTTTGGAGAGATCAAGCTTTCCGTATATAAAAATTGAACAATACCATCGTTATCAATGGTAACTGCATCAGTATCATCATAATCTAGAGGCCACATTCGATTGCTTAATCCAACTGAACCACCGGATATTATCCTATGCCACATTCGATTAATTAATCCAACTGAACGACCGGATATTATCCTATATTCAATTTTTGTCAGTGTTCTCCAATTTTCATTGCCGAGTAGTACTTCACCATCTGAAAACTTGTATATTGCTACGATACGCTCAATTCCATTATTTGGTACAACAAATAATTTTGTCCAAGATTCTTTAATAATGTAGTCTTTCATCACCGATACATTAGAAATTCTCTCGTCCGTGTAATAAACACAAAGCTCTTCTCCCAACACTGATGCGCCCATATCAAAATCAATGATTTTATATAAAGGGAGCAAGCACATCGTCTCCGGCAATGCTATCTCTCCGTACATATCATCTGAAATATTAAACGTAACCACGGAAAGCCTTGATAAAATACCAAGCCAATGAAATGATCCATGTAGAGATGTCAAACGTTCCCTAATATTCCCTCCGATCCAAAATATGTGATTTTTTTTTAATGTTTTCACACAGATTAAGAAATTCACCTTTTAACATTAATTGGCAATGGAATTGACCATATTAACCTTTATTATCTCACATAAACACTCCTAACACATATTACAACACTATTTACTCTAAGGACAATGTAGGAAAAAAATAATTAATTCATTCTTGAAATCTGAAAAAAATCACTTATTTTGGACCACAGAAAAGGCAAAAAAATCACTTATTTTGGAAGAGCTCACTGACCTACCTGAGGTTGGATCAATTTTCTCGAGGAACCACTTTTTAGTGCCAGAATTTCATTAACGCTTTCATCCCCATACACGTCAATATAATCCTAATAACATTATAGTTATCAGTAGTTGAGTCATATCCCAATCCATAAGCAGATTCCTCCTGCATTGGAAGCAATGGCGGCAATACGATCGGTAGAAATTAGAAAAGGATCGAGAAAGAAGGCGGAGGCTCTCATCGGAAACCACCATTCGCTTAAGAAGAAGCTCCTCCAAATGGACAGGGCCGGAGGCCAAGGTCTGAATCCAAGGGTGAACAAGGCCTCCCCAGCTGGGTGGTACAAAAGTGAAAACATAAGAATCAGGCTTTCCCTTGAGAGTAAGGGATGTGAGCTTCGGAAACCTAGCGATCACCCTCTCGGCATAGCAATTCCCAACGAAGACCTTGCTTCTGCTGAATCTGTCGATGTTGTACCAGGATTTGCACACCATATATAGGCACCGCATTTCGATCCCTAGCCTCGAGTAATGGAAAACGTGCTCTACCACTTCCTCCGGGAAGTAAAAATAGTTCGCCATAAACAATACTCTACTTGATTATGTAGAACCCTAATTATAGAATTCAGATAGATGAGTTACTGATCATATATTTGTAGCTAAATGAAAACATATTACTACTAAACTGAACAGACCTAACCTTCGTTGCAGGCAAATTGCAATTTCTACGTGAAAAATAAAATCATCAATCCTGAACGATGGCTGATGCGCACTGTATTAGTGAGTCGCAAGATAAGAGCGAATCGTTCCCACTTTTGCTCGCCTAATTTCCTCCTTAGTTTACGGAATTACCCTTTTATTAATAAGGTGACCATTTCCATCTTTTTAAAGTGCAACATATTTTCATTTATTATACTATAATCAAATATATGTAACGATCCGGTCAGTCGTTCTGAGAGTTATAGCCCCATTTTCGCAATAGCTGCTTCTTTAAGTGTTGTTCAGTTGTGTTGAGTTATATCAAGTTGGTAGGTTTGGGTTCAGAGTAGTTTTGGAGTGAAATGATCACTTGTTCTCTTAGTTAGAAAGCTAAGATAGAAAAGTCAATCGGAAGTTGACTTATGAGTAAACGAATTTGGATTTGGATTTTTATGATTCGATTAGCTTCGTTGG
>MU777292.1:9222-19939 GCA_026770625.1 Nicotiana glauca | reverse complement strand
GACAGTGGCACCCAGAACATTGCACAGAATCCTTTACCTGCACATGACGGTGCACATTTTGTGGGGAAGATCCATGTCGACGGGGAGTATAAGAATCCTCTCGGAAACTTGTTGAATGAAGGTCCCAGTAATTTTGATGGGCAATAAAGTGGCTAAGGTGTCGAATTATGTGGTTGGAAAGACGTTCCATCTCTTGGTTAGCTAGAGTGGAGTTTTGGTGGTTTATTTTGTTGTCATTTCTATTGTCTGGGTCATTTTCAGGGTTGTAATCCGGATATTGTCTGGTGACTCAAACCCTTCTATGTTTTCACTTTGCTTTGTTTAGTCATAATAGCTTGTTTAGTGCCGTCTAGGGCTGTAACTAGTTTAGTTTGCTTGTTCTGCTGTTTAAATCCTTTCACCGTCAATGTAATGCAATTCTCTATTTCCTGCCATTTTAGTCATTTTATTTAGTTCTTTCTCCCTTTACAATTCTTTTATGCTGGTTCTAGTGACATGACATGCACGCATAATTCTCAGCCTAGTTTTAAAAGTCAGTTTAGTAATGAAGCAATGAAACAATGTTGAAGCTGTAAGGACATTCAAGGGAAATGAGTAAAGGTATTTTGAGATCACTTCGAGCCCAAATTAAGCGAAACTGGGAGGCAAATAGAGCATAAAGAAATACTGTTAAAATGCATCATGCCAAAGGCAGGCTTACCCCAAGTCTACAGGGACCGTTCGTGGTACCGAGATTGTTGTCCAATGGTGCTAAGCAATTGACAAAGACAGAAGGCAAGTATGTGAATCAATCAAAAGGTGTTATGTGTGTTTTCCTCAGCTTGTTTAACTATGTAGTTTGTACTTGGTATGTTTTGGAGATTGGAATGACGAAGGCATTTTATTCTGCTATCCAAATACTTTATCCTTTGTTACTCCTTTGAGCCTCGATTATTTTCTTGCATACCCCTCTTTCGGAATCAATAATAAGACTCGCAAGCTCGAATGGGGAAGTAAATGGGGAAACAAGAGAAAAATAATGAAAGGAAAGTGAAAGAAAAGAAGAGAGAAGAAAAAGAAAGAAAAGAAAAGAAAAGAAAAAGCAAAAAGAGAAAAGGAAAAGAAAGAAAAGAAAAGAAGAGAAAAGAAAAGAAAAAGCAAAAAGAGAAAAGGAAAAGAAAGAAAAGAAAAGAAGAGAAAAGAAAAGAAAAAGCAAAAAGAGAAAAGAAAAGAAAAGAAGATAACAGAGAAGAGAAGGAAAAGAAATGAAAAGAAAGAAAAGGAAAAAGTGGAAGAGAGAAAGATCGCAACAATAAAGTAGTTCTATGCCCTAAACTACGTTTGACTTGATCCCAAAAGGGTATGTAGGCAGCCTCTCTCTGAGGTTCAGTCACACCAAACCAAAAATCCAAAAGTCCCCAAGAAAGAAACTGGGGCAGAAGTTGTGGTTGTCGTGGGAAATCTGATTCCGAAAGTTGTAATTTTGAACCCATGTTGAATTGTTTTGAGCCTTTGATACCCTTCTTTCTATCCCCATCCGAAAACCTGCATTACGGTCCAAAGAAAGACCTTCCGATCAGTCTTCAAGAAATGCTGAGTCAAGTGAGCAGAGGTGAATCATATCAGGGGCAACATTCTGATCCAAGCGAAGGAAATGAAGAATGAGAAAGTCTTGTTGATGAGAACCCTCACGGGTACCCCCAAGGCGATGAAAGCTGAGAGAGATCAAAATAAGAGAGTCTTATTGGTGAAAACCTTCACGGGCACCATAAGGCGATGGTGATTTGAGAGAAAAAAATCAAAATGAGAGAGGCTTGATGGTGAAAACCCTTCGGGCACTACAAGTCTAATAAGGATTGTGAATCAGATCGGTCAAGCGGAGCATTGAAGCCCAGTTTCACGGCAAAAGTTACAACAAGAGTTGAACATCAGATTTGCTAAACAGAATAGGTTGCAGGTGCATGTCAGGGTCGCTAAAGTCGGTATCCACCTCTGATGGTTGGCTACTCTATAGGTTTCTTGTTAGGAATCATCTCTTTCCATTATCCTTTACTCTATTCCTCCTACCTTGTTTTACTCCCTCTTCCTGGGTCTATTGTTCAAAACAAGTGAGAAGTGACTTCAAAATCTACCACCAAGCTTTCCAATTAAACAAAACGGGACCTGGTGAGCACATAAAGGCGTCAAGCCAGAAGAAAATAGCAGGCACATTGAGTTGGCCACAATCAACATGCTTTGGGATTCGTGTGAAATACAAGGGTCTGATTTAGGAACCACGCAATAGATGGAGGGTGTTTTGGTGAACGGATCAGAGGTATTCTCCGTGTCAAGGGTAGCAAAGAAAATAGTTAGTCAATAAACAAGCAAGATCTTTGAATGGGAATCAGTTATCGTGACAACTGAAGGAACAATAAACTCAAGGCCGAAGCCAGTGGTTAAGACAAGAAAGAACATCATATACACAAAGTGGAGACAATAGACATGTTGTGGGATTCATATGGGACATGAGGATTGGGGGAGATGACAATTCATGCAATGCAACGAATAGAGGATGTCGGGCCACCTTCAAAGTTCAAGGCCACAAACCAACCACCACATTTTAAACTCACAAGTTTTCTTTGTTTGAAATAGGAACAACGCAGTGCAAGAAAGTTGGAAGAAAAGAGAAGAAAAGAAAGAAAAGAAAAGGGAAGATGACGAGAGCCGACAAAAGGGAAGTTTCTCAAAATCTTCACCCTGTCCTGTCTTGTGCACAAAATACTGCCATTGCTTTTCTCAGTTTTTCTCCTAGGATAAAAGGCCTAGTCTGATAGATTTTTCTCCAAATCAAATCTTAGTCTGATGAAACTTTATCCTAAGATAACCAAAGGACCTAGTCTGATGAATCTTCTCCTAGAGTCAAAATCTTAGTCTGATGAATCTTCTCCTAGAGTCAAAATCTTAGTCTGATGAATCTTTCTCCTAAGACAGCAAAACACCCTAGTCTGAGGAGTCGCCTCCTAGGATCAACATCTTAGTCTAATGAATCTTTCTCCTAAGATAGCAAAAACCCTAATCTGAGGAACCGCCTCCTAGGATCAACGTCTTAGTCTGATGAATCTTTCTCCTAAGATAGCAAAACACCCTAGTCTGATGAACCTTCTCCTAGAGTCAAAATCTTAGTCTGATGAAACTTTCTCCTAAGATAACCAAAAACGGACCTAGTCTGATGAATCTTCTCCTAGAGTCAAAATTTTAGTCTGATGAAACTTTCTCCTAAGATAACAAAATAGACCTAGTCTGATGAACTTTCTCCTAGGATCAAAATCTTAGTCTGACGAATCTTTCTCCGAAGATACTAAACCTAGTCTGATGAATCTTCTCCTAGGATCAAAATCTTAGTCTGATGAATCTTTCTCTTAAGATAGAAAACCTAGTCTGATGAATCTTCTCCTAGAGTCGACATCTTAGTCTGATGAATCTTTCTCCTAAGATAACAAGACAACAAAAACCTAGTCCGATGAATTTTCTCCTAGGATAAAAATCTTAGTCAAATAGTTTTACTCACAGAGGACGTACATGCCAATCAAGTCTTTAGTTTTGCTCTCACCATCACATCAATAGCTTAGGTAACAACTCACAAGTCTGCCCAGCCACCAAACTGGGGCAGAAAATTTTCTTTGTTGGTTTATTTTGTTGCAGTCAGGAGCCCACCTAGAGAACAAGGGAATACTTTTCAAGTTCAGCAATCAAGAACCCACCTGGAGAACAAGGGAATACTTTTCAAGCTTCAGCGGTCAGGCGCCCACCTGGAGAACAAGGGAAGTACAATTCAAATTTTAGCTTTTAATTTTTAATATTTGATAACATGTTGTACCCAGTTACCAAACTAGGGCAGAAAATTTTCTTTGTTTGTTTATTTTGTTGCAATCAGGAGCCCACATGGAGAACAAAGGAATACTTTTCAAGCTTCAGCAGTCAGGTGCCCACCTGGAGAACAAGGGAAGTGCAATTCAAATTTTAGCTTTTAATTTTTAATATTTGATAACATGCTGTACCCAGTTACCAAACTAGGGCAGAAAATTTTCTTTATTTGCTTATTTTGTTGCAGTCAGGAGCCCACCTGGAGAACAAGGGAATACTTTTCAAGTTCAGCAATAAGGAGTCCACCTGGAGAACAAGGGAAGTACAATTCAAATTTTAGCCTTCAATTTTTAATATTTGATAACATGCTGTGCCCAGTCACCAAACTGGGGCAGAATTTTTTTTTGTTTGTCTATTTTGTTGAAGTCAGGAGCCCACCTGGAGAACAAGGGAATACTTTTCAAGCGTCAGCAATCAGGAGCCCGCCTGAAGAATAAAGACATACATTTCAGCAGTCAAGCATCACCTGGAGAAAGGTAAAACACTTCAGAATGCAATTCAAGTTAGCAACAAAAGAGGCTTGCGGGAAGAATGCGAGTCAACAGTCCGAGATGATCAACAAAAGTTAGTCATGATCTGGAAAAAAAAGAAGGAGAAAGGCAAGAAGTGAATCCAAATATAGAAGTTGATGAAAGATGTGCGCTTCTCAAGACGTGGTTGAGGTCACAAGCACTACATGTTCGGTCTTGGTCCGAAAAGTTGAAGAAGAATGAACTAGCACCTGCAGCTAACAAGCACCAATGTTCAAATCTAAAATCTGCATGAAGAACCATTCAAGACTCAAGACCAAGTTTGAAGATATAAATAGGAATCTTGTAACTCGTAGCTGATAGGCTTAGTTAGTCTTTTTCAATTTTGATTTTGATGTAATAACGGGACAGCGGACTGGAGCCTCGGACGGAACCTCACTCGACTCTCAACCTCGGCACTCCATCACCTCATTCACCTCTGAACTACACCCAACCTGATTCCTTTATAGCCAAGGATATGTAGGCAATCTTTGAAGCAAGGTTCGGTCAAACAGTTTTTCAAAAAAAAACAAAAAAAAAATGCTTCTCATGGAGTTTCAAATGGGCAAAATTCCCTCACAGTGCTCACTTTATCTTTGCCCGAAAACTCTTCGTGTTTCCGAGCAAAGAAGGACAGCTGTAAGCACGTGATTTTTGTCCTACATAAAGATAACTCCTAAAAATAGATCAAAATAATTTTTATTAATTTTTTAGGAATTTTCCTTTATTTAGTTGCATTTCATGCATTTTAATATTTTAAAATCATAATAATAAATACCAAAAAACATCTTGCATAGCATTTAGGTTTTATCGGAAGTCATTTGGTTTTCATAAAAATTAAAATTCACAAAAAATATTTTATTTTTACACCTTTTCCTTTTGTTGATTTTTCTCTTCTAATTTAGGATTAAGTAGTTTTTATACTTTTCATAATTAGTATAATTTTAGATAATTTAGGTTTTTAATTCTAGGATTTTTAATAAAGAAAAAAGAAGATAAAAATAAATTGAGAATAAAAATTGGAAGAACCTTCCCCCAAAGACTTTTCCCCATATGAGACCTTCCCCCAAAATATTTTTCTCCAAAAGACCTTCCCCAAAATATTTCCCCCCAAAAGACCTTCCCCAAAAATATTTTTTCCCCAAAACTACTCCCCCACACAAGACCCCATCACATTAAAAACACACTCTACACACCAAAAAATATAGAATCTGCCGTCCTTGAACAAAAATACACGACTCTTCACCTCCAAACACCAGAGCCTAGGGGTGTGCATTCGATTTATCGATTCGATTTTGACCCCTATCGATAATTACTTATCGATTATCGATTTGTACATATGCTTATCGTTATCGATTCAATAAGGTTTCGATTTTTTCGATTTCGATTTATCGATTTTGGGGGCTTATCGATTCGGTTATCGTTAACACCAATAAAAAAATTTGCGGGATTCCACGGAAAGTATATCGCTATAAACGCGCCTAACTAATATGGACAAAAAGAAGCTAAAATAAGACGAACACCATTTATAATATAAAAATTATGTCAACAAGCACATGCAATAAAACTAAAGTAAGGGATCAAATGTATGCCACCAACACTCTAGCGGTATAAAAAACAAAACAAAACAAAACACATCATCACGGCTAATTCTGTTTCCCATTAATTTGAACTTCATTATCTTGATCTTTAAATATGATCATTCCTTAAATGTGGTAGAGCAAATAATAGGGTAAGGGACTTAGGGTAAAGGAAACGGTATAGATTAGGGAAAATAATATTGTATAGCTGCTTTCAAAATAGTAGCGCTATATTCTGTATGTTATATTAATCTACACAAATAGGTAATTACTCATTTAACAAGTGTCTACAGTCTAGGGGTGTGCATTCGATTTATCGATTCGATTTTGATCCTTATCGATAATTGCTTATCGATTATCGATTTGTACATATGCTTATCGTTATCGTTTCAATAAGGTTTTGATTTTTTCGATTTCAATTTCGATAACAACTAATCGAATCGATTTATCGATAAACCGATTCAAATGCACACCCGTACCAGAGCCGCTTCTCCTTCTTCTTCCTTTTCACAAAAATAGACCATTCCACCCACGCACATGGTGGAAGAACAGACGGAACAACAACATTAACGAATGGGAGAGATTAGTGAAGAAATAATCTATGTTTTGAGAGATTTTCCTTCTCTGTTTCTTGAAGGCTTTAGAAAAATTCATGTAATAAATAGTATCTCTTTTCTGACTCATTAGTTTGTAATTAAGTTTCAAAAACAAAAAGGGGGAGGAGATATATACAAAATAAACGCCTAAAAATTACAGAAGCGGCAACAATACAACCAAGAGGCCCCCCCATCTAATCATCTTCTTCTTCAGAGAAGAAGCAACCATTTCCATGGTTTCTTCTTAAGCAAAATATAGACATTTCATCTTCAAAACACAAAGAGCTTCAACTCCATCACCCCTACACCACCCCACACCAGTTAATCTCGGTTCTCCATAAAAAAAAAATCACAGCCGCCGTTCGCAACTCAGCCGCCGGCACCTCTCCTCTCAAAGACGACCTGCCACCACAACAACCAGCCGCCATATCCATAACCAGCTCCACCAGCCACTGTCGTTCTCTCCTCGTTCTCGTTTTTCTCTCCCTTGCCTTTCTCTCTACTTCACTCATCTCACTGATGCGATGAAACTCGCCGGAAGTCATCGAGTTTGCAGCTCCTATTTTGATGAGAAGTGACTTTTCGACGACCATCGTTGAAACCGGCGAACGCACACCACAACAGTTTCAAAGTCATAGATTCCATCCTTGAAGCTCGTTTGGAGAGTTGTTTGGAGTTGAGGTGTTGGAAGCGATTTAAAACCGTTATTCAGTTCCGTTCGGGATTTCGGCGAGGTTCGAAATGCATGCTGGGAACCCTACTGCCTAGAACATGGTTTTGTATATCTGTTTGAATTTAAGCATATGAAATAAAAATATTATATATATGTGTACACATTTTGGATCCATGGTGAAATTCCGTTCTATATATGTTACTAGTTTTCATGCGTATTCTGGTGCTGCTTTTTGGTATAGATATCTAGATTGATTCAGGAAAGATATTCATGGTTGAAGAAAATTGTGCGTATATGTGTGCGCATTTTGTTTTCTTTTGCATTCTTATCGCTATTGTTCTTTCGTCAAATAAGTACATTAATTCCGATAAATCTGTCATGGTAAATTGATTTTTTTGTTATTGTTTGTTATACGTTTGATAACTGCTTGTTTGGGAGCTCCAGTTTGTCGATCTGGTGAGCATTTAGAGTTATTTCCTGTTATTAAATTTGTCCTCTTAAAGTTGAATGAGAAATCAATGAAACAATAGTTCTAAGTGCATTAAGCCTTGGATTTTTAACTTGAATCAATAGAAGTTGGGTTTAATGGTGGTTTGATAGTGAATAGTGGCGTGATTTGCTAGTGGCTATGAGTACGGTTTTTGTGGCATGGTTACGATATGTGAATCTCAATTCGGGGTGTGCCATGCCGAATAAAATGACAATTGCGTGGCCCTCGTTTTAATTAGCTTTAACTCAACCTTAGAATCCGAGGTGTGCCATTTAGCAAATTTTCATGGCCCTCGCAAAGTGAAAACGCGTAGTTGCTTTAGACGCGTATTTTAATAATCTACTTCCTAAACTCGGGTGCACATTTATGTGACCCAAATCCAAATCTCAACGAAGTCAAAATATGTCAAAAGCCACGGGTGCACTGGTGCGACGTGGTTCGAGACGCATTTTCACGACGTTGCAATTCTTATAAAAAATAAAAATAAAAGTAGTTTACTAATAAAAGGTACATAGGTTAGAACATGTTTTGAAATCACATAAAATCAAATACAACAGTTGAGCGAGCGTGCTAGAACCACGGAATCCGGGAATGCCTAACACCTTCTCCCGGGTTAACAGAATTCCGTACTCGGATTTCTGGTTCGCGGACTATTAACGGAGTCATAATTTCCTCGGTTCGGGATTCAACCGGTGACTTGGGACACCATTAATCTCCCAAGTGGCGAGTCTGAAATTTAATAATAAATCCCGTTCTGATTGTCTTTTAAGTAAAAAAACTCCTTTATGCCCTTGCGGGTGTAGTAAAAAAGGAGGTGTGACAATTACACATTTTAAAACATATGTTTTTGACTCTATAACTTTGAAAGAGCTTTATTTAATTAAAATTTTAGATTTATTTATTTTAATAAAATTAACTAATTTTAGAATATACATCTTAAAAATTTACTGATTCTAAAGTATGAACATCTGCTTTAAACCATGAAGACTATTTAAAAAGCTAAATCAGATTTCTTTATTTTAAAATTGCTAAAGATTTCTTTATTTTAAAAAGTTACATGATTTCTTACGTTTATTAATCTTTAAATTTGAAAAGGAAATCTAATTTACATTGTTATTTAAAATATTAATTGCACATTTTACCTTGCCCTAAATTATCTCTACAAAATAACAGAGTGTCCTCAACTATCTAAACCACGATTGAAACACACGACTCAAACCCACTACTCGGTAACAACTGCTCAAACTGCAAACTTATATTTCATGCCAGTAACTGCGGTATTTCAATTCTTATCTTCCTACTGCTATCAAAAATTAAAGAAAACCTACGGCCTATGCAAAGAATGGCCACTCACTGTGATTTCATCAAGGATATAACAGTAACTATTTCAAAAATGAAATGAAAATTGAAAGTTCGGGTTGTCCATCTATGAGAAGTACCAGATCGTTATTGTTTGGCTCAAAAGTTATCAAACACTTTCCGAGCAAATCAATCGAAATAGATCAAGAGTAAATCCTAGTTAAGAATAATTAACTCTAGAACTGAGATAAATAATACGAGTTAAAAGACATAGTTGAATATAAATGTTGATGGCGATTACGATCAGATTTAATGGCATAAATAAAGATGCATTAAGTGACAAAAATATGAATAAAGGAAAAGATTCACCCGGTTTTCAGTGAGACAGATCTTCTTTTCTTTTCATAAAGATGAATGATAGATGTGTACAAGAACTTCAAGACCCTTTTTGGATCTGATGAAAGTATTGGATCACATATTCTCTCATTTCTTTGGAGAGGTATGCTTACATATTTTCTAGAGAGAGGGAGAGGGAGATCGATCGAGAGCCCCCCATTTGGGAAGTCCTCCCCTCTTATATATCAAGGGGGATATCCATAGAAAATCCTAAAAGGTACAATTTACAGGGAATATTCGGTAGAATATTCCTTTTGAGTTTTCCAAAGCAAACCAAATGTTTCATGGCATGTACGTCCATGACCGTTGATGACGGTCCGACCTTGGCGTATACGTCCACGACCGTTGATGACGGTCCGACCTTGGCGTATACGTCCATGACCGTTGATGACGGTCCGACCTTGGCCTGTACGTCCACGACCGTTGATGACGGTCCGACCTTGGCGTATACATCCACGACCGTTGATGACTGTCCGACCTTGGCGTATACGTCCATGACCATTGATGACGGTCCGACCTTGGCCTGTACGTCCACGATCGTTGATGACGGTCCGACCTTGGTGTGTACGTCCACGACCACGACCTCGTTCCGAATTTCTCTGATCTAATTTTGACCCATACAGTTAGTCCCTCCGCTTATTGAGGTCGTCTCTTGGTTGAGCTCGATGAGCGGACTTTATTAATAGTAGTTTGAGAAATTCGGACGGGGCCGAATATTGATTCGGGCGGGCGAGGCCGAATGTTGTTTCGGGTGAGGCCGAATGTTGATACGGGCGAGGCCGAATGTTGATACGGGCGAGGTCGAATGTTGATTCGGGCGAGGCCAAATTTTGAATGTTGATTCGGGCGAGGCCGAATTTTGAATTTGATTCGGGCGAGGCCAAATTTTGAATTTTGATTCGGGCGAGGTCAAATTTTGCTTTGGGCGAGGCTGAATGTTGATTTGGGCGAGGCCGAATTTTGATTCGGGCGAGGCCGAATGTTGATTCGGGCGAGGCCGAATTCTCTTTGGCGATGGACCTTGGCCTTAAAGGGTGTTATTTCGATTTATTGAAATATTAACCCGTCGTTGTCCAAGCGAGGTCGAACTTTGTTACACTTTGATGGTGAAGGCGCATAGCCTGAGTCTTGGTTCAACCGTAGTTGAACTTAATGGCAAAGGCGCATAGCCTTGATTTAATGGTGAAGGCGCATAGCCTGAGTCCCAGTTCAATTGTTTTTGAACTTTGTCAATTTTGATGGCGAAGGCGCATAGCCTGAGTCTTGGTTCAACCGTAGTTGAACTTACTGGC